>OY288270.1:46320678-46620202 GCA_958450335.1 Hibiscus tridactylites
TCTCATGCATTTATCATAATATCTCACAAAATAAAAATTGCATTCAATGTCTAACGTTTTTACATTGTTTGAAGTATATATATAGAAAGAAATGAAGAGGGAGCTGTGCCCAAATGTGTGGTCAGATTTGAAGTGAATTGTGTTTAAAATTCAAGTTCAAAATCTGCCCAAAACTAACTCCAAATTGCCGCCCAAATATATGGCTGATATTTTAACGAATTAAACACATGTTTAATGTGTTGATTTCGTTTGAATTTCAAATGAAATCAACCAAAAACTTCTCGCATATGTTGATAGAGTAGCGCAATTATGGATTTGGAAGCCTTCAATCAAGTTGTTGCAAGAACTAGGGGCTCTAGACTCAATCAAGAAGATTAGGAGCAGATCTGTAAATTCCAGAGAAAAGAGAAGGGATTTTCTTGAAAATTTTAGATTCAAGGCTGGAAAATCAAAGAAACGAAGATAAGAAAGAAGATTAGGGGATAAATAATAAGAATTAAAACAAAAAGATTGAAAAAGATTGATAGAGAGGTAGATAAAACAAATCTGAAAATTCAGGTTTGTTTATGGTTATGGAGATGGCATCAAGTTGAAGATGGAGATGGCTTGATGGATTTGTGATGGTTTTGTCCTCGACACCCTCTTAGACGCAATTACCTAAGCAAGCAACCTCAAGCGGCTCTAACCCACCCTCCTAGACGCGATTACCTAGGCAAGCAGGAGTGTGAAGATGATCTCCCTCACAAGAACTCGTTGAACTTATGTTGAAGAAGACTTCTAAGGCACAAGTAATCAGCACTTGCAAAAACAAACTCACTAAATATTTCATTAATCAAAGAAAATCTAAATAATCTCCTTACAATGATGGAGGCTTCATCCTTTTATAGGTGAAGGATAGCCAAAGTAATTTAACTTCTACAAAAACTAGGAAGCCCTAATTTAATTAAAAAATAAAATAAAACAGCCTTTAAACTCCTTGTGCTTTGGCTACAAGTGATAAGCTGATAAGAGCTGCTTGGGAGAAGGGTGGCTGGTTCCTAAAGTATATAAAACCCTAAAAACATAATTTAAATGTTAATAATTAAGTTGGGCTAAGTCTAATTCGTCCAAAAGCTTTATATAATAGCTTTTGGGCTGAATTTTACAAAACCTGTAATAGTATCCAGTTTTCTTCATGCGTAGTCTTCAGTAAAATGAGCGTATCTTGAGTTCCTGATGTCCGATTGATGCGTTTCAAGATGCTTTGAAGAGGTAACTAAATGACGGTCAATTTGTTAGAAGACAACTCTTCCCAGAAATGACCGGATCCCATCTGAAATGTCGTCTCAAGTTGGCTGACTTTCCAGACTTCAGAAACAAATTCAGCTTCTTGTCCAATATGCATTGCTTTAGCCCTCCCATGCATGTATCACATGTGCTTTGTGCACACATGCTAAAATCTGCCCGCACATGCACTTGCCAAGGCTGCCACATGCCGTGCACATGCATGGAGGAAGGGTTTGACGCCCATATGCAAGGCACGTGCCTCTCGGACACTCTCCCACACGTAGGACAGGTTTCAGCTGCTTCTGGACTCGTCAGCTGGAGTTGAGCTAGTGGAGCTGAAGTGTGCTGAATTCAGCTAACTGAGAGTGTACTGAGCTGAGTTGAGCTGAGCTGAGATGAGTTGCTTACACTTCTTTGAGCTGCAACCGAGCTAAGATTAAGTCCTTAAGCTGTTGTCCTTCAATGTACGTACACGCAAACAATTCAAACACATATAAAAAGCTTTGCAAACTTAATGTAAACTTATAATAAGTTGAAATAACAATCCAAACTTATTCTAAATTACACAACAAGCTGGCATAACTTAGTAAACATATTTATAAACTAGATAAGTTATTGAAAACATATCAAACGGGCAATAAAGCTTGTGCAAACTTATTTATAAACAACATATACTTAGCAAACCAAACTCAAAACACACAATACGTAGTATATACAATGCAAACACTTATAAAACTCGTAATATAAGTAAAGAAATGTTACACATCAGAATGTAACAAGTGAAAGAGCAAACTTCCTTGAAAGTTTGAAGTTGCACCGTTTGGTGGCATAAGCGTGCTCACATCACCCCCTTCTTTAATGTGATTTGTCCTCAAATCGACGATCGGGACAAAAGGGAACAACTTCGATTTCTGTTTGGCGGGGAACGTATTTAACCTCCGTGCTTGGCACAAATGCAAGCCACCTGGCACAAATTCTTTTGCAAAGAACACAAATGCTGAAGGTGCAAGATGTGCCTTCATTTTTGTACATTTTCGAATAATGCACAACATAGATACAGACAAAGCTCGCTGCACATTCTTGATCCTGCAAACACGTATACACAAATACAACTCCAAAGAACAATGCAAATATCGACTATCATCCAGAATCACAAACGCAAATCCCCAAATCCATGTACAACCAAAGAACTCATAATCCAAAGATAAAAAATCAATAGCACTATGGAAAGGAATGTCAAACTGTGATAAAGAAGGTTGCTGAATTTCTGAAAGGAACATAATTGTGCTAGACATACCAACGTTTGTAACCTTTGGGACTTCATACGACATCACTTTATCAATTTGCAAATTAGATGAAGTAGAAGAAAATGAAGAATTAGATAATACCTTTGAATTCGCTTTCTCTTTTTCACATCTATTCTCCTCTTTTCTTGCCTTCCAACCTGCAATACTCACTTTCAAACGAATTTGGTCTTCATATACTTCACTTGGAGTCAAAGGTGCCAAAATTACCTTTTTGTCCTCATGATAAAAAGAGTATCGATTGGTGTAACAATCATGCTAAACTCTCTTATCATACTGCTACGGTCTCCCTAAAAGCAAATGACATGCATCCATCGAACAAACATCACATAGAACCTCATCTGTATACCGTCCAACGAAAAATGGAACGACAACCTGTTTAGTGACTTTTACTTCTCCACCATAATTTAGCCACTGTAACTTGTACAGATTGGGATGCTTCGTCGTCATCAGACCTAGCTTTTCAACCATAAGAGAACTAGCAACATTAGTACAACTACCACCATCGACAATCACAACACATACCTTGTCATTGATGCGACATCTTTTTATGAAAGATGTTCTCTCATTGTTGTTCATCCTTGATCAGTTGCGCGCTCAAACTTCTCTTGAGAACAAGTGCTTCACCGGTTTCAAATGCCTGCACGTTGTTATCATCTTCATCAACATCTACAGTAGGGGACTCATGTTCGTCTTTTTTAGAGTCTGACTCTATTTCTCCGTTCTCACACATCAGCATGGTCCTCCTATTAGGACATTGGCTCACAACATGTCCTTTGCCAAGGCACTTGAAGCACAGGATGTCCCACGACCTTTCTTGTGTCACCACTTGCTGGCCATGCTGATACGGACACAGCCCCGTATACGCGAACGTTGAGCTTGCGGAAGCGGATAAGGATGTTGGCGCGAATGTTGGATCGGTGAAAAGATGGATGAAGATAGGCGATGATGATGTAGATGGAAGATAGATGGATAAATTGTCCTCGACACCCTCTTGATCGTAATTAACCAAGCAAGCAACCTCAAGCGGCTCTAACCCACCCTCCTAGACGCAGTTACCGACAACAAATTCCGACGAACTTGAAGAATCGCTTCTAAAATAAAGAACACAAGTTATACTTCTTGCAAGTCTGAACTCAAAAGATAATTTTATTTAACCATTCAAAATCTCCCATTACAATGTGGTTGAAGCCTCCTTATATAAGCCTTGAATAAGTTCTAATCCTAGTAAACTTAGGAAATTAAATACAATAAATAAATGATGAAATCTAATCTCCTAATTACATAAGTAACTTCTAATGATAAATAAATATTAAAAATAAAATCCTAATTAAATAAATCTGATCCTAATAGATATTGCAGAATCCTATATTGACTTAAATTACAAATAATCAAATAAAATCATGAAAATTCGTAATTATCCAAAAATCTCGTATTAATCCCGTATAGGAATTTTTGCATGCGCTGTCTTCGCTAAAATAGACGTATCTTGAGTTCTAGATGTCCGATTGAGGCGTTTCAAGATCCGTTGGAAAGCTAATTGACAGCCGGACAAGTGTCAAGAAGACATGTTGACCCATAAATGCCTGGATCCCATCCAAAAAGGGGTCGCAAGTTTACTGACGTTTCTGACTTGTAAAATAGTTTTAACTTCTTTTCCAAGATGATTAGTTTCACCCCTCTCATACATGTATCATTCTCCCACTCCTCAAAAAGATTTGCCCTCGAATCTAAACCAGTCAATGGAAGAAGTTCATCAAAGTACCATGAAAAAGAAGATGTCTTGAAGAATCCTTGTGCATAGTCTCTTTTTGCAATGTAATTTATAATTTCCTTCTCGTTGAGATCATCACTATTGTTTTTTTGGTTGCAAAGTGACTCATTCTCATCTTCAAAATTGTTATCAATGCGAGAAGAGAAATAAGCATAAATAGAATTTTGAAAACAATCAATGGTACCTTTTGATTTTAGAGTACCTTCGTCGGTGTTTGTCGTTTGATGGTCATCTTGAATCGGAATAGTAGGTTTGTCGTTGGAAACAAACACGCTACTTACAATTTCTTCCTCATCAATAGGCAAGGTTAAACTCTCGATGGCATCGCCTTCCTCATGTTCTTTAGGAGAACAAATTTCTCCATCATGCTCCGAATCACAGATTTCAATATCATTAGAAGACAAGAATTCAGACAACATATCTCTCAAAAAAATTTCTTGAAAATAAGACTTATCTGGACAACCATACCTGGAATGATCTAGTCGACAAC
The DNA here is from genome assembly GCA_958450335.1 of Hibiscus tridactylites. Classification (NCBI taxonomy): domain Eukaryota; kingdom Viridiplantae; phylum Streptophyta; class Magnoliopsida; order Malvales; family Malvaceae; genus Hibiscus; species Hibiscus tridactylites. The sequence continues at coordinate 46,325,513 of OY288270.1, forward strand.
AATAATGACATCGAGTCCCCAAAAGAGTAAAATTCAATACGTTACTCAATGACATCCTCAAGAACGATCTGAATCTGATACCAAATGATACGGACACAGCCCCGTGTATACGCGAACGTTGAGCTTGTGATTCAACCACGTTGTAATGGGAGATTTTGAATAGTTAAATAAAATTCTCTTTTGAGTTCAGACTTGCAAGAAGTATAACTTGTGTTCTTTATTTTAGAAGCGATTCTTCAAGTTCGTCAGAATTTGTTGTTGATCTTCATACTCCTGCTTGCCTAGGTAACTGCGTCTAGGAGGGTGGGTTAGAGCCGCTTGAGGTTGCTTGCTTGGTTAATTACGATCAAGAGGGTGCCGAGGACAATTTATCCATCTATCTTCCATCTACATCATCATCGCCTATCTTCATCCATCTTTTCACCGATCCAACATTCGCGCCAACATCCTTATCCGCTTCCACAAGCTCAACGTTCGCGTATACGGGGATGTGCCCGTATCACACGCACATTATCAGTGACGGGAGGCGTTGGTTTATTCGATTCAAACTTTTCTTGAATCTAAAGTGGTGCTTGCGGTGCTTGCTTCCTGAAATTGTTATGAGTACTCAAAGGATTGGTAAATGACATAAATGGAGTATTACCTCGATTTGAAGACTTCCTACATTGTTGTCGCTCAATCTTTATTGCCATGTGTATTATGTCATCCACCTCGACATAATGCTGCAATTCAACAACGTTAGCTATTTCAGGGTTCAAACCTGCAAGAAAACATGCCATGGTAGCTTCTTGATCTTCCTCGATGTTCGCACGCATCATGGCCATCTCCATTTCCTTGAAGTAGTCTTCAACACTCCGATTACCCTGTTTCAAAGCTTGTAATTTCTGATATAAATCACGATGGTAATGAGATGGAACAAACCGTTTTCGCATGATTCGTTTCATTTCGTCCCATGTAATCACTGGACCTTCGCTTGTACGTCTCCGGCTAAGCAGTAACTGGTCCCACCATATCAGGGCATAATCGACAAACTCCATTGCTGCTAAACAAACCTTCTTTTGTTCCTAGTAGTTGTAACACTCGAAAACGTGTTCAACTTTGCTTTCCCAAGCTAGGTACGCATCAGGATATTTAAGTCCCTGAAAAGAAGGAATATCAACCTTAATGTTAGTCAAATTGTCATCTACATATTGCACACGTCCTTGTCTAGGAGTATGTCTCGGTGACTGTTCGACTTCATTTTCGTTAAGTTATTCATGGGCAGAATTGGATTCTCCATCAATTCTATCCATTCTAGACTGTAACGGCTCCAATGCATTAGCAACAACTTGTTGCATCATGCGCTTCAAGGCTTGCATTTGGAGATTCGGTGGTTGTTCACCCGAATTTTCATCAGAACCTGCCATTTGGATTAACCAAAAACAACAAACAAAAACACAGAATATATATATAATAAAAATAAAGAAATGGACCTCACTGCACACTCAACAAAATCTCACAGATTGCTCCAAGGAAAGATCTAATACATGCATGAGAGGAGTGAAACTACTCTCATCTTGGAAAAGAAGTTAAAACTGTTTTGCAAGTCAAAAACGTCAGTCAACTTGCGACCCCTTTTTGGATGGGATCCAGGAATTTATGGGTCAACATGTCGTCTTGAAACTTGTCTGGCTGTCAATTATCTTTCCAATGGACCTTGAAATGCCTCAATTAGACATCTGGAACTCAAGATATGTTTATTTTAGCAAAGACAGCACATGCAAAAATTCCTATACGGTAATAATACGAGATTTTTGGATAATTATGAATTTTCAAGATTTTATTTGATTATTTGTAATTTAAATCAATATATGATTATAAAATATCTATTAGGATTAGATTTATTTAATTAGGCTTTTATTTTTAATATTTATTTATTATTATAAGTTACTTATGTAATTAGGAGATTAGATTTCAGCATTTATTTATTGTATTTAATTCCTTAAGTTTACTAGGATTAGAACTTCTCCAAGGCTTATATAAGGAGGCTTCAACCACATTGTAATTCATATTTGAATGGTTAAAAAAGTTCTCTTTTGACTTCAGACTTGCGAGAAGTATAACTTGTGTTCTTTATTTTAAAAGCGATTCTTCAAGTTCGTCAGAATTTGTTGTTGATCTTCACACTCTTGCTTGCCTAGGTAACTACATCTAGGAGGGTGGGTTAGAGCCCCTTGAGGTTTCTTTCTTGGTTAATTGCGATCAAGAGGGTGCCGAGGACAATTTCTCCATCTATCTTCTATCTACATCGTCATTGCCTATCTTCAGCCATCTTTTCACCGATCTAGCATTCTCCATCAACATTCGCGCCAACATCCTTATCCGCTTCCGCAAGCTCAACGTTCGTGTATACGGGGTCGTGTTTGTATCAAGATCGCTCAACAATTGCACTCAACACCCGTGTTTCGCTCGGGAGAAAACTTAAACGGTTCTTTCCGTCTCCCCTTCTGATCTCACACGCTCAATTGCCTTTTCAACTCAATTCCTCGCAATCACTAACTTGATCATTCGGACTTGTTAACTGTGTCAAACTTACAACATAATATAATAGGTAAACAAACAAATGGTTAAAGAACAAAATAGGGGTTGTTATGTGAAATAAAAGGCTGAAAAAGAAAGCAAAAACAAGGCTGGAAATTGACAACAAAATAATAAAATAAGGATGACAAAAATGAAGGAAAAGAAAGACAACAACTTACTGCAAAGAAATGCTTACAATAATCCTATCACCGAACAAACAAGAACAAGTTGTTTCGGGTGATTTCCAAGCATTACATGGCAACTCTTGAATCTTCTTCATCACTTCACACACGAACAACACTATTTTCTTTGTTTTGCTTCTGTTTTTGTTGTTTTATTTCAAATCTTTTTTTTCTTTTCTTTTTTATTAATTTTGAATTTTGACTTTCAAAAAGTCAAACTTTGATTTTGACTTCTGGAAATTCGTACACAGCATTTTTTTTCACTTTTGTTTTGTTTTCATGATTTTAAGTGTAGGACGTGCTAAAATCCAACCGAGGCTCCAATACCATATGATAAGGGCATTGCATGGTGAAAAAAACGTTTCCTTGTTGTTACAGATCTAGGATTATAATAAGCACTTCGCTGCAATTAAACAAAACGAAAATGAGTGTTGAAAGGCTGTAATTATGACGAAAATTTAAAGAAAAATGAAAGGAAAACAAAAAGAAACGAAGAAAAAGGGTCTAGGAATTTCTGGACAGATTTGGACGTCGATTAAGATGAATGCTTCAAGTGGCATTCATGGCTGTTTCGGTTTCCTAAAAATGGCAGAAATATTGCTGGAAAATCAGCTGAAATTCGATGACGGAAAGCTCGAAAGAACCTGCACAATATCCTATGCAAACCCGAATCGAATATGCTTCACGTCGGAGGACTTGGACCCTCTAGATAGCGATATAGGAACCCGAAGTATCAAGTAAAATTTTGACACAACAAACAAAGTCTAAAATGCCAAAGGAAGTTCGGTGAAAAACCGAAATTGACAGATAATATCAAACAAAATAAAAATTTCATTCAATGTCTAACCTTTTTACATTGTTTAAAGTACATATATAGAGAGAAATGAAGAGGGAGGGGCGCCCAAATGTGTGGTCAGATTTGAAGTGAATTGTGTTTAAAATTCAAGTTCAAAATCTGCCCCAAACTAACTCCAAATTACCGCCCAAATGTATGGATGATATTTGAACAAATTAAACAGATGTTTAATTTGTTAATTTCGTTTAAATTTCAAATGGAATCAGCCAAAAACTTCTCGCACATGTGCTTTGTGCACACATGCTCAAATCTGCCCGCACATGCACATGCACATGCACATGCCAAGGCTGCCACATGCTGCGCACATGCAGGGAGGAAGGGTAGGACGCCCATATGCAAGGCACATGCCTCTCAGACACTCTCCCACACGTAGGACAGGTTTCAGATGCTTTTGAACTCGTCAGCTGAAGTTGAGCTGAACGGATCTAATTTTTCATCAACGTTTCTGCCACATTTTGGACACCGAAAAAGCCTTGAAAGCCTTCATCCCTATTCGAGTCCAAATTCGTCCCGAAATTCCTACACCCTTATTCTTTCTTTCTTTTCATTTTCGTTTTCTTTTTATTTGTTATTTTAACACCTTTAAAACATCACTTACTTGTGTTTTATTTCTGAGAAATGTTTGCTACGATCCTAGATCTGTTTATATACAAGGAGCGTTGTTTCTGAAGCAACGTACCCTTTATCAGGTGCTTATTCGGCAGCCTTTGTGACTCTCCATCTTGGTGCCATGCTTGAAAGGAGACGTTGGTTCCCTCCCTTGGCCGAATAGGTGGGTAGGTGCCTCATCGGGTCTAGTTCGTTAGGTAGTGACACTAGCTAGCTATGTAACATCGAGCTGGAGGGGATAGGGGGAGCTGAGATGAGCTGGACGAGCTAGGCTTGAGCTGAGCTAGCTAGCTAATTTAGCTAGCTCAATCCACACTTCAATTTGAGCTTCTTGGAGCTGAATTTAGTTGGTTGAGCTTGAGTTTTAAGTTCATGAGCTGAAATGATCTCCCATTAAGCTCCTATGCAATTCCAAGCGTTTGAGCTGTCCTTGAGCTGCTACAAGCTGCCATAAGCCTTCCCAAGCTTTGTTGAGCTATCCTTGAATCATTTAAGTTGTCTCGGACTAATATCTTTACTTAAAAGAGCTGAAACAATGAGCAAACAATGTGTAAGCTGAAATAGATAAGAATGAGCTAAAAAGAGCTAGAAACAAAGTACTTTTGCTAATTTTAAATATAAACTAACTTAGAATGAATATAAAGATGTGGTGATATGCTTATCTTAGTTAATATAATTAATATAGTTTATTATAATCCTAAGTATATCATTGATAATGCATATGATAAATATATGAGCATAAGGTAGTATGCATAAAATATGATATCTAATCATGCTATATAAGTAATAAACTAAAAGAAATAATATGAAAAGATAGAGTTTAATGAAAACTCCATGTTTCTTCATCCTTAGTAAGATTAACATAAGAAGGAATATAATTGAGCTCCCAAGCTGGATTGTATCATCTTCCCCTTTCTTTTGAGCGATTTGTCCTCAAATCGGAAGGGTCTTTCCTCAATTGCTTTCTGGTAGTGCTGAAGGTGATGTTTTCCTTCCTCGAGGTATTCTCCAAATTGTATGATGGCTGCAAAATAGAATGGAAATATAAAGAGAAGAGGTTAGTGTAATCTATCGGAAGGATAAGAGGAAACTCCCAATTTACTTCTTTTTCCTAAAAGGCATTAGTTTTTGGAGTTTCTCTTGCAATTTGCCCTTGCACAAGGCTGGTTCGACGACCTTCATTGGTACTTGCCGAAACATGATTAGGAGTTCCTTCGGGTGGTTTGGAATGTTCTTGGCTTAATTGCTCCACCACTTTCGTCATTTGCATTGGTTCCTTTCTAACCTCCGTGGGGGACAAAGTTACCAGCACGAACTTCTTCCCTTCATGCTTAAAGGTGTATTGGTTGGTGTAACAATCATGAATAGTCTTCTTACCATACTGCCAAGGTCTCCCAAGTAGGATATGGCCTGCATGCATAGGTACCACGTCGTATAGTACTTCATCCTTGTAGTTTCCAATTATAAACGACACCAATGCTTGTCTAGTCACGTTCAACTCTCCTCCATCGTTTAGCCATTGTAGTTTGTAGGGCTCAGGATGTTTTTGAGTCCTTAATCCCAACCTGTCCACAGGAAAAGTACTAAACACATTTGTGCAACTTCCACCATCTATGATCATGAAACATACCTTTCCATTAATGTTGCACTTGGTGTGGAAGATGTTTTTGCGTTGCGGTTCCTCATTGGAGACTTGAGTATTAAGTAGTCTTTTGACCATGAATAGTTCTCCATCAGCGGCATTAGCATATTCTGGTACATCATCCTTATCCTCGATCACTTCATAGTGTTTCGATTTGGACATTGATTGGCCATATGCCCTCTTCCAAGGCATTTGAAGCATTTAATCTCATTGGATCGAACCTTGCTCTCCACTTGCTTGCCTCGATTGTTTTCTACCATGACAGGCTTTGGCTTTAAAGTTTCAGTCAGCTTTCTAATCTGGAGCGGGGTCGGGCATTGTTTTGTGTCCGCTTAGAAGTGGTGGAATTGTTACTTCGGTTCACACTCCTCCTTCATTGTTGCCTTTCAACCTTTATCGCCATATGCATCATTTCGTCAATCTCAACATAGTGTTGAAGCTCTACAACATCGACAATGTCTTTATTGAGCCCGGTGAGGAATCTGGCCATGGTTGCCTCACGATCTACTTCCAAATTGGCACGGATCATTGCAATCTACATCTCTTAGTAGTACTCCTCAACGCTTCGGTTTCCTTGTTTCAAAGTTTGTAACTTGTGGAAAAGATCCCGATCGTAATGAGTTGGTATGAATCTCCGACGCATAATACTCTTCATATTGCGACATGTGTTAATTGGCCTTTCTCAATTGCGTCTCCTGGATAGAATTAGTTGATCCCACCAGATTAGTGCATAATCAATGAATTCCATTGCGGCTAATCGTACCTTTTTCCGTTCTGAATAATTATGGCACTCGAATATATGTTCCACTTTACTCTCCCAATCTAGATATGCTTCCGGATCGGTCTTTCCTTGGAATGGTGGAATGGTAACTCAGATGTTGCTGAGGTCGTTATCAATTTGAGCACCCCCTCCTTGATACCGTTGAGCACTTCGAATAGATAACTGCTCAACTTCCTCATCTTCATTCTCATCCACAATCTCTTCATTTCGATGTCTTGGTTGTTGCCTACGTACATTGCCTTGTGAAGCCTCTAATTGGTCCATTCTATCATGAATAGGCTCCAATTCTACTCGTAGTATTCGTTGCAACTCTCGGATCATTGCTTCCGTCTGAAGACTTGGGGCTTGTCGTACTTCTTCCGGATTTGAATTCAGAGATATTTAGTTAGTGAAAATAAAAAAAATCTGAAAAGGAATATTAGGAACTTATATGGCTTCTCTCTGTGATTGCACTCTAGGACTTATATGGCTTTTTCGTGTCCTCTTCTGCTCTCACACACTCAAAATTGCCTTTTTCCACTCCTTTCTCTCTTGTATAGTTCTTAGAAGAACTTACTCGAGACTTAGGCAAGTAAATGTGCTTGTGCATTGTTGAAAGGTTAGTTTAAAAAGAAAAGAAAAAGGAAAGGAAATAGGATGAAAAGATAGGTTTAGAATGAAAAGAATAAAAATGGGGTTACTTACTTGTCAAGAAACTCACAACCTTCCTTCACCAACTATCAAAGTCTTAAAGATGATTTGACTTCTCGGCTTGATGTTGAAGATGTTGTTGTTGTGCTTTCTCACCCTTGAATTTGTAAATTTTGAATTTGATTTTTTCTCTCTTTTTTTCTTTTTTGCGGAATAATTGAAAATGACAAAGATTAGTCACTTACAATCTGAATTTTGCTTGAAATAGGCTTCTTGTTTCACTTTGCTTCTTCCACCAAAGCTCTGATTACCATATGATGTAGGCCGATCTTGTTGATGATGCTAAAGGCACACTTTGATTGTAGGACTATGGAAGGAAGCAAGTATGATACATGCATGGGAGGGCTAAAGTAATCCATATTGGACAAGAAGCTGAATATGTTCGTGAAGTCGGGAAAGTCATCCAACTTGAGACGACTTTTCGGATGGGATCCAAGTATTTCTTGGCAGAGATGTCTTCTAGAAAATTGACCGATATTCAGTTACCTTTCCAACGCATCTTGAAACGCATCAATCGGACATTAGGAACTCAAGACACATCAATTTTACTGAAGACTGCAATGCAGAAAACTGGATACGGGATTATTACGGGATTTTGTAAAATTCAGCCCAAAGGCTATTATATAAAGCTTTTGGACGAATTAGACTTAGACCAATTTAATTATTAACATTTAAATTATGTTTTTAGGGTTTTATATACTTTAGGAATCAGCCACCCTTCTCCCAAGCAACTCTTATCAGCTTATCACTTGCAGCCCAAGCACAAGGAGTTTAAAGGCTGTTTTTCTTTTATTTTTTAATTAAATTAGGGTTTCCTTGTTTAAGTAGAAGTTAAATTACTCTGGCTATCCTTCACCTATAAAAGGATGAAGCATCCACCATTGTAATTAAGATTTTCTTTGATTAATGAAATATTTAGTGAGTTTGTTTTTGCAAGTGCTGATTACTTGTGCCCTTAAAAGTCTTCTTCAACATAAGTTCGACGAGTTCTTGTGAGGGAGATCATATTCACACTCCTGCATTCCTAGGTAATCGCGTCTAGGAGGGTGGGTTAGAGCCGCTTGAGGTTGCTTGCTTAGGTAATTGCGTCTAAGAGGGTGCCGAGGACAAAACCATCACAAATCCATCAAGCCATCTCCATAGCCATAAACAAAGCTGAATTTTCATATTTGTTTTATCTACCTTTCTACAATCTTTTTCAATCTTTTTGTTTTAATTCTTATTATTTATACCCTAATCTTCTTTCTTATCTTCGTTTCTTTGATTTTCCAGCCTTGAATCTGAAATTTTCAAGAAAAGCCCTTCTCTTTTCTCTTGAATTTTCAGATCTGCTCCTAATCGTCTTGATTGGGTCTAGAGCCCCTAGTTCTTGCAACAACTTGATTAAAGGCTTCCAAATCCATAATTGCGCTACCCAATCAAAGTATCTCGCAATAAGTGACTGTAAAATGAAGAAATAAAGATAAGGGATGCAAATGAAAGTTTAGGGACTGGTTTGGAGATGAAGGAATGCGTGATGTTTGGAAAGGGTGTAAGGGGTCTTTAGACATTTTGGGTGATAGTGAAGGCTGAGATAAAGTGATAGGTTTAAATAAAGGAATTCAGATGGTGTTTGATGGTGGTAAGAGAGGATGGAAACGGAGATAGTATCTTAAAGATACTTAAGGAAGAAACTAGGCTATAGAAAACCTAACCTCGAATCTTATATTGAAATTTAAGAGATGTTAGTAAGGACTTTGACCCCTTTAGTATATTAAACTAAAAGAACCAGAAGTATCAAGGTGGATAAAGGGTTGACGCCACAAGTACAAAATACTTGATAAGTCGATAAAGTTCTAAAAAGAACTAAAAGAGAGAAAATTCTCACAAAGGATAAATTGTATTCTGAATTGTTGTTTAAATGCCCAAAGGGCCTACATATTATAGTAAGGGAAAGGGGGTGAGCGAATAGGCATCATACATGGGTGAATGATTCGGATAAGCATGATGTCTCCCTCCAATATTGCTGAAATGGCGTCATAAGTGTTGGATAGTGGTGATAAGCTTTTGGTGTTTATTCGGCAGCCTTGGTGACTCTCTATATTGGCGCCATGCTTAAAAGGAGTCGTTGGTTCCCTCCCTTGGCCGAATAGGTGGGTAGGTGCCTCATCAGGTCTAGCTAGTTGGGTAGTGACACTAGCTAGCTAGGTAACATCGAGCTGGAGGGGATAGGGAGAGCTGAGATGAGCTAGATGATCTAGGCTTGAGCTGAGCTAGCTAGCTGATTTAGCTTGCTCAATCCACACTTCAATTTGAGCTTCTTGGAGCTGAATTTAGCTGGTTGAGCTCGAGTTTTAAGTTCATGAGCTCTTCTAGGTAATTCCATTAAGTTCATGAGCTGAAATGATCTTCCATTAAGCTCCTTGCAATTCCAAGCGTTTGAGCTGTCCTTGAGCTGCTACAAGCTGCCATAAGCCTTCCCAAGCTATGTTGAGCTATCCTTGAATCATTTAAGTTGTCTCGGACTAATATATTTACTTTAAAGTGCTGAAACAATGATCAAACAATGTGTAAGTAGAAACAGATAAGAATGAGCTAAAAAGAGCTAGAAACAATGTACTTTAGCTAATTTTAAATATAAACTAACTTAGAATTAATATAAAGATGTGATATTCTTATCTTAGTTAATATAATTAATATAGTTTATTATAATCCTAAGTAAATCATAGATAATACATATGATAAATATATGAACATAAGGTAGGATGCATAAAATATGATATCTAATCATGGTATATAAGTAATAAATTAAAAGAAATAATATGAAAAGATAGAGTTTAATGAAAACTCCTTTTTTCTTCATCCTTAGTAAGATTAACATAAGAAGGAAGATAATTGAGCGCCCAAGCTGGATTTTATCATCCTCCCCTTCTTTTGAGCGATTTGTGGTGTCTCTCTTATTTCACCTTGATACTTTAGGTTGTTGAACATATATTGTTCTTCAGTCTAAGCACTTCCTACCACCCTCAAAGCCTTATTCAAGTTCGGGTTTATGCTTCTTGGCATAGGTTCATCTTTTTGAGACTTTGAATACTATCCATCTTATTTCTTTCATCATCCTTCCTTCAACATCCAAAAAATCCATCTTCCTACACATCCATCCTCATTTCCTTTATCCCTTTTACCATACAAACACTACCATCCTTCCGCATTGATACATGATGAGAGGGGTGAAATTAATCATCTGGGAAAAGAAGTTAAAACTATTTTGCAAGTCAGAAACGTCATTCAACTTGCGACTCCTTTTTGGATGGGATCCAGGCATTTATGGGTCAACATGTCTTCTCGAAACTTGTCCGGCTGTCAATTATCTTTCCAACGGATCTTGAAACGTCTCAATCGGACATCTGGAACTCAAGATACGTCTATTTTAGCAAATACAACATGCATGCAGAAATTCCTATACGAGATTAATATGAGATTTTTGGATAATTACGAATTTTCAAGATTTTATTTGATTACTTGTAATTTAAATCAATATAGAATTTTGCAATATCTATTAGGATCAGATTTATTTAACTAGGCTTTTATTTTTAATATTTATTTATTTTTAGAAGTTACTTATGTAGTTAGGAGATTAGATTTCAACATTTATTTATTGTATTTAATTCCTTGAGTTTACTAGGATTAGAACTTCTCCAAGGCTTATATAAGGAGGCTTCAACCACATTATAATTCAGATTTGAATGGTTAAAAAAATTCTCTTTTGAGTTTAGAATTGCAAGAAGTATAACTTGTGTTCTTTATTTTAGAAGAGATTCTTCAAGTTCATCAGAATTTGTTGTTGATCTTCACACTCTTGCTTGCCTAGATAACTACATCTAGAAGGGTAGGATAGAGCCGTTTGAGGTTGCTTGCTTGGTTAATTGCAATCAAGAGGGTGCCGAGGACAATTTATCTATTTATCTTCCATCTCCATCGTCATCGCCTATCTTCAGCTATCTTTTCACTAATCCAACATTTGCGTGAACATCCTAATCCGCTTTCGAAAGCTCAACATTCATGTATACGGATCTTTATTGTGCCCGATGAGAAATCTGGTCATGGTTGCCTCACGATCTTCTATATTGGCACAGATCATTGCAATCTCCATCTCTTGGTAGTACTCCTCAACGCTCTGGTTTTCTTGTTTCAAAGTTTGTAACTTGTGAAAAAGAACCCGGTGGTAATGAGTTGGTATGAATCTTCGGTGCATAATACTCTTCATATTGTGCCATGTGTTAATTGACCTTTCTCCATTGCGTCTCCTAGATAGAACTAGTTGATCCCACCAGATTAGTGCATAATCAATGAATTCCATTATGGCCAATCGTACTTTTTTCTGTTCCGAATAATTATGGCCCTCGAATATATGTTCCACTTTACTCTTCTAATCTAGATATGCTTCTGGATCGGTCTTTCCTTGGAATGGTGGAATGGTAACTCGGATGTTGCTGAGGTTGTTATTTATTTGAGCACGCCCTCTTTGATAATGTTGAGCACTTCGAACAGATAACTGCTCATCTTCATCTTCATCTACAATCTCTTCATTTCGATATCTTGGTTGCTGCCTACGTATATTGCCTTGTGAAGCCTCTAATTGGTCCATTCTATCATGAATAGACTCCAATTCTGCTCGTAGTATTCTTTGCAACTCTCGGATCATTGCTTCTGTTTGGAGATGTGAGGCTTGTCGTACTTCTTCCGAATTTGAATTCTGAGACATTTTGTTAGTGAAAATAAAAGAATCTGAAAAAGGATATTAGGACTTTACCCAAATTCTTTTCCAAAAGCCTCACTAATTCACTGCAAGAAAGTCAATCTCTATTCTCTCTCCGTGTTTGCACTCTAAGACTTATATGGCTTTTTTGTGTCCTCTTCTGGCCTCACGCACTCAAAATTGCCCTTTTCCACTCCTTTCTCTCTTGTATAGTTCTTAGAAGAACTTACTCGAGACTTAGGCAAATAAATTTGCTTGTGTGTTGATATGTGCACGTTTGGCCCTAAATCAGCAACCTTCGATTTGAGGAAAAATCACTCAAAAGAAGGATGGGATGATGTGTGCACGTTCACCAACAAGTTTTGCACACTTTCATGTTGTGTTTTAAACATGAAAGACAAATGAGTTTTCTTTACTTCTCTCATATTACTTGTGTGTTGATATGTGCACGTTTGGCCCTAAATCAGCAACCTTCGATTTGAGGAAAAATCACTCAAAAGAAGGATGGGATGATGTGTGCACGTTCACCAACAAGTTTTGCACACTTTCATGTTGTGTTTTAAACATGAAAGACAAATGAGTTTTCTTTACTTCTCTCATATTACTTACTTTTTCTACACTCATTTCTGGTTATTTAGATTCATGTTATCACATCATACTCTGTATATGTTTTGCATACTTTATTTTCATGACCTTAGCATGTTATATGTGATACCCATACTTAAGCTTAAAACCACATCATTACTTAAGCAAATGTTTGCATCTTTAGATTATAGTTTGCATCATTTAAAACTTTACTTTATACTTATGCATTATAGTCCCTATACTATTTAAAGGAGACATTACTTATATAATTCATTGTTTTCTTCATAGGTTATATTAACACAGCTCAAGGGAGTGTGCTACAGCTCGGTTCCAGCTCAAAACGTTGTTTGGCCGTTTCAAGACTCTACAAGCTGCCAAATGGTTCGAGGACACTTATGAAATCTTAAAAGAGCTCAAGAATACTAAAGGACCAGCTCACTCATCTCAAAACAGCTTCAAAGAGCTCAAATAGCAAAAGTGTGATTTCTGAGCAAAGGAGGATTCGTTTCAGCTCCAAAACACACCAGTAGCTAGAAGACAACTTAAAGGCACTTCAAGACTAGCTCACTCAGCTAAAGAAAGCTCGGATCAGCTCAAATCAGCTACTCACCTTTAGCTAGCTAAGTCAGCTAGATAGCTCAGCTCAAGTCAGCTCAAGCCTAGCTCGTCCAGCTCATCTCCAGCGCCTCTGACTACTACCAGCTCCTTCAGTGGTCCAGCTAGTGACACTAGCTACCTAGCTAAGTGATGGAAGGGCACCTACCTAGCCGAATAGAAAAGGAGGGAACCTAGGCACCTCTACACACCTTGGCGCCAATTTGGAAAGGTGCAAGGCTGCCGAATAGTGCTTGATAGGTTATCGACACCTATTCAAGCCCTTATCACACCAATTCGGCCAAAGGAGGGAGACACCAAGGTTGCCGAATCATTCCCTCTCCCCTACACACCATGATACGGACACAACCCCGTATACGCGAACGTTGAGCTTGTGGAAGCGGATAAGGATGTTGGCGCGAATGTTGGATCGGTGAAAAGATGGATAAAGATAGGCGATGATGATGTAAATGGAAGATAGATGAATAAATTGTCCTCGGCACCCTCTTGATCGTAATTAACCAAGCAAGCAACCTCAACCGGCTCTAACCCACCCTCCTAGACGCTACCTAGGCAAGCAGGAGTGTGAAGATCAACAACAAATTCTGACAAACTTGAAGAATCACTTCTAAAATAAAGAACACAAGTTATACTTCTTGCAAGTCTGAACTCAAAAGAGAACTTTATTTAGTTATTCAAATCTGAATTACAATGTGGTTGAAGCCTCCTTATATAAGCTTTGGAGAAGTTCTAATCCTAGTAAACTTAAGAAATTAAATACAATAAATAAATGCTGAAATCTAATCTCCTAATTACATAAGTAACTTCTAATAATAAATAAATATTAAAACTAAAATCCTAATTAAATAAATCTGATCCTAATAGATATTGCAGAATCCTATATTGATTTAAATTACAAATAATCAAATAAAATCATGAAAATCCGTAATTATCCAAAAATCTCGTATTAATCCCGTATAGGATTTCTGCATGCGTTGTCTTCGCTAAAATAGACGTATCTTAAGTTCTAGATGTCCGATTGAGGCGTTTCAAGATTCGTTGGAAAGCTAATTGATAGCCGACAAGTTTCAAGAAGACATGTTGACCCATAAATGCCTGGATCCCATCCAAAAAGGGGTCGCAAGTTTACTAACGTTTCTGACTTGCAAAATATTTTTAACTTCTTTTCCAAGATGATTAGTTTCACCCCTCTCATGCATGTATCATTCTCCCACTCCTCAAAAAGATCCGCCCTCGAATCTAAACCGGTAAATGGAGGAATTTCATCAAAGTACCAGTAAAGAGAAGATGTCATGAAAGATCCTTGTGCATAATCTCTTTTTGCAATGTAATTTACAAGTTCCTTCTCATTGAGATCATCACTATTGTTCTTTCGATTGCAAAGTGACTCGTTCTCATCTTCAAAGTTGTTATTAATGCTAGAGGAGGAATAAGCATAAATAGAATTTTGAAAACAATCAATGATACCTTTTGATTGTAGCGTACCTTCGTTGGTGTTTGTTGTTTGATGATCATCTTGAATCAGAATAGTAGGTTTGTCACTGGAAACAAACACACTACTTACAATTTCTTCCTCATCAATAGGCAAGGTTAAACTCTCGATGGTATCGTCTTCTTCATGTTCTTTAGGAGAACAAATTTCTTTATCATGTTCCGAATCACAGATTCCAATATCATTAGAAGGCATGATTTTAGACAACATATCTCTCAAAAAAATTTCTTGAAAATGAGACTTATCTGGACAATCATACCCGGAATGATCTAGTCGACAACAATAATGACATCGAGTCCCCAAAAGAGTAAAATTCAATAAGTTGCTCAATGGCATCCTCAAGAACGATCTGAATCTGATATCAAATGATACGGACACAACCCCGTATACGTGAACGTTGAACTTGCAGAAGAAGATGAGGATGTTAGCGCGAATATTGGATCGGTGAAAAGATGGCTGAAGATAGGCGATGACGATGGAGATGGAAGATAAATGGATAAATTGTCCTCGGCACCCTCTTGATCGCAATTAACCAAGCAAGCAACCTCAAACGACTCTAACCCACCCTCCTAGACACAGTTACCTAGGCAAGCAGGAGTGTGAAGATCAACAACAAATTCTGACGAACTTGAAGAATCACTTCTAAAATAAAGAACACAAGTTATACTTCTTGCAAGTCTGAACTCAAAAGAGAACTTTATTTAATTATTCAAATCTTCCATTACAATGTGGTTGAAGCCTCCTTATATAAGCCTTGAAGAAGTTCTAATCCTAGTAAACTTAGGAAATTAAATACAATAAATAAATGCTGAAATCTAATCTCCTAATTACATAAGTAACTTCTAATAATAAATAAATATTAAAAATAAAATCCTAATTAAATAAATATGATCCTAATAGATATTGCAGAATCCTATATTGATTTAAATTACAAATAATAAAATAAAATCATGAAAATTCGTAATTATCCAAAAATCTTGTATTAATCCCGTATAGGAATTTCTGCATGCGATGTCTTCGCTAAAATAGACATATCTTGAGTTCTAGATGTCCGATTGAGGCGTTTCAAGATCTGTTGGAAAGCTAATTGACAGCCGAACAAGTTTCAAGAAGACATGTCGACCCATAAATGCCTGGATTCTATCCAAAAAGGGGTCGCAAGTTTACTGACGTTTCTGACTTGCAAAATAGTTTTAACTTCTTTTCCAAGATGATTAGTTTCACCCCTCTCATGCATGTATCACACCATTTCGGCCACCCCCTTTCATTTACTATAAATATGTAATGTATTTTCATTTGTAAACACACAATTCATATTATAAAAATTACTTTGTGAGGTTTTTTCTCATCCTTGTTCTTTTTAGAACTTCTTGACTTATCAAATCTTTATTGATTTGTGGCATCTCCCTTTTCTTTCCATCTTGATACTTTAGATTGTTAAACACCCATTGTTTCTCAGTCTAAGTCCTTTTACCACCCTCAAGGCCTCATCCAAGTTAGGGTATATGCTCCTTAGCATATGTTCATCTTTTTGTGCCTTTGAATACTACCGACATCCTTTCTCTTCACCATCTTCCATACACCATCCGAAACCATCTTCCTACTTATCTATCTTCCTTTCCTTACACCCTTTTGACATTCAAACACTACCATCCTTCCGCAACCTATCTCCTTTCATCCATTTCAACACATTTTCACAAGAAAACATTCGTGATACAAGGCTTGCTTGCATTCAAAGGTCTGGGCAATCAAAGCTTCTCTCTACAACATCAATTGGAGAGTTGGAGCGTATCATGTGGTAATCAGAGCAACAAGGAAGAATCAAGTAAGCCCTATATCTTCTTATTTCAATTCTGATATAAAAAAGAAAGAAAATTCAGATTGTTCCAAATACAAGGAATCTGAATTAGATAAAAAAAAAGAAAATCAGAATTTCAAAAGGGTGAAGATTAAAGTACAAACGTCCAAGCAACCAACTCCGAGAAGTTCCTCAAGTTTGATTGCTAACGACCAGTTTGTAAGTTAAGTTTTGTGGTAACGTTCTGATTTCTTCATTTCTTTCATTTTTACCTTTTCTTACATTTCAGTCCCTAAACTTTTTCCTTGTTCTTTTAAATCCTTTCTTTCTTTCTATTTCCAACCCTAACCCTTGTTTTGCAGCCCAAACGCCATATTATCAATAAAAGTTTTGACAGGTTTGAGTTAGTTCTCTTAAGAACGTTTAGAGAGAATTTGAGTGGAAAAAAGGCAAAGAGAGTGTGTGAGAGCAGAAGAGGACAAGTAAAAGCCAAAAATCAGTCCTAGAGTGCAAACACGAGTGAATTGAGTGTCATCTTACATTCCTTGAAGTGAACGTGAGGATTTTGTGAGTGAATTTTTGGTGATGTCCATTTTTTCTAACCATGTTGCAGGAACAACAAAGGGAATGTGCATTTCATACTAGATGCCATATCAATGGTAAAATATGCCATGTGATTGTTGATAGTGGGAGTAGCACCAATCTTGCAAGTATACTCATGGTGCACAAATTGGGTCTAAAGATGATGCAACATTCAAATCCATACAAAATACAATGGCTTAATGATGATAAGATTGCCATTACTCAGCAAGTGTTAGTTCCATTTTCCATTGGCAAGTATGAAGACGAGGTTCTTTGTGATGTAATCCCTATGAGCACAACTCATTTACTTCTTGGAAGACCATGGCAATTCGACAAAAGGGCCACCCATGATGGGTTCTTAAACCATTATTCATTTATCCATGGGAAAAGAAAAGTTACGTTAACACCATTGCCATCACATCGAGTGCTTCAAGATAAACAACACTTAAAGAAGAGCTTTGAAGCTATGCAAGAAGATGTGAAAATAGTAGCATTTGGAGTTGAAAAAGAAGTGGATGTTAGAATTGTGGGAGTTGAAAACAAGAGAATGGTTGATAAAAATGATGGGGTTGAAAATGAGAAAATCGAAAAAGAAAAAGAAGTCAGAGTTGAAAATGAGATCGGAAAAGATGAGAAAATAAGGCAGATTTTATCTAATCCTACTCTTTCTTCCATTTCTTCTTTTGTTTTGCATGATGATCTAAGAGACGTGTCTGTTCAAAGAGGTTACTCAAGAAGCGTGACTTTTGGAGGATCAAAAAATGTGTTCCTTGACGAATTGAAAGTTATGTCCCTTAGAGATCCAAGGGACGTATCTCTTAAAGATGACTATTACGAAGAGGTGTCTCTTGAAGAACCAATAGGCGTGACTTATTCAAAGGTTGTAACACTTGAACTTCCAAGAGATATGAGCATTAACATTCCATGTGCATTGTCAATCTTGAGGAGAATTCAGCAACCAACACCCATTAAACATCCACCATGATTTGCAACTTCTTTCCATCTTATTATAAGTTTCTCTTCATCTAACCATGGTTTGTTTTGCAGCCAATTGATTCAAATACATGAAGTTATTTTATCAACCAATGGTGACAAGTTCCTTTGTTATTTTGAGGTTGATTGGTGCGCTAGAATAATGCGAAACTATAAACAACCATTCTGCCCAAGATTACATGTTTCAAGGGTATGAAACAAGCATCTTCCATCCACTCAAAGATTATCATTTGAAGGGGTACAAGGATAAAGGTGGAACTATTCATGGAAGGATTAGTTGATCCAGGAGGTTGGAGGCAGAAACGAATTGTTGAAACTTTGATGAAAGATCATGTCATTTCCAAAAGTTATGATGTTACCAACCAACACCTCGGAGATGGTCAATGGACCAATACCTTCACCAAATGGTGTGATGTTTCCAACCATTATAGAAGAGAACCCAAGGGACATGTGCCTATTTAGAAGAATCGAGAAGAATAATCATTCCATTTGGGAAAAGCAGTGAGGATTCATCCACCCCTACAATAAAAGATTATCCATTGAGAAACAACTTCGATTTGAGGACAAATCGCCTCAAAGAAGGAGGGGATGATGTGTGCACGTTCACATGCAAGTTTTGCACACTTTCATGTTGTGTTTTAAACATGAAAGACACAAGAGTTTTCTTTACTTCTCTCATATTACTTACTTTTTCTACACTCATTTCTGGTTATTTAGATTCATGTTATCACATCATACTCTGTATATGTTTTGCATACTTTATTTTCATGACCTTAGCATGTTATACGTGATACCCATACTCAAGCTTAAAACCACATCTTTGCTTAAGCAAATGTTTGCATCTTTAGATTATAGTTTGCATCATTTAAAACTTTACTTTATACTTATGCATTATAGTCCCTATACTATTTAAAGGAGACATTACTTATATAATTCATTGTTTTCTTCATAGGTTATATTAACACAGCTCAAGGGAGTGTGCTACAGCTCGGTTCCAGCTCAAAGTGTCAAAATCAGCTCAAAACGTTGTTTGGCCGTTTCAAGACTCTACAAGCTGCCAAATGGTTCGAGGACACTTATGAAGTCTTAAAAGAGCTCAAGGATACTAAAGAACCAGCTCACTCAGCTCAAAACAGTTTCAAAGAGCTCAAATAGCAAAAGGGTGATTTCTGAACAAAGGAGAATTCGTTTCAGCTCCAAAACACTTCAGTAGCTAGAGGACAACTTAAAGGCACTTCAAGACTAGCTCACTCAGCTAAAGGAAGCTCAGATCAGCTCAAATCAGCTACTCACCTTTAGCTAGCTAAGTCAGCTTCCTAGCTCAGCTGAAGTCAGCTCAAGCCTAGCTCGTCCAGCTCATCTCCAGCTCCTCTGACTACTACCAGCTCCTTCAGTGGTTGATACATGCATGGGAGGGCTAAAGCAATGCATATTGGACAAGAAGTTGAATCTGTTTGTGAAGTCTGGAAAGTCAGCCAACTTGAGACGACATTTAGGATGGGATCCTGGCATTTCTGGGCAGAGTTGTCTTCTAACAATTTGACTGGCATTCAGTTACCTTTTCAACGCATCTTAAAACGCATCAACCAGACATCGGGAACTCAAGATATGTTCATTTTACTGAAGACTGCGCATGCAGAAAACTGGATACGGGATTATTACGGGAATTCGTAAAATTCAGCCCAAAAGCTATTATATAAGGCTTTTGAACGAATTAGACTTACCCAACTTAATTATTAACATTTAAATTATGTTTTTAGGGTTTTATATACTTTAGGAACCATCCACCCTTCTCCCAAGCAACTCTTATCAACTTATCACCTGCACTTATCAGCTTATCACTTGAAGCCCAAGCACAAGGAGTTTAAAGGCTGTTTTTCTTTTATTTTTTAATTAAATTAGGGTTTCCTTGTTTTAGTAGAAGTTAGATTACTTTGGCTATCCTTCACCTATAAAAGGATGAAGCCTCCACCATTGTAATGCAGATTATTGAGATTTTCTTTGATTAATGAAATATTTAGTGAGTTTGTTTTTTGCAAGTGCTGATTACTTTTGCCTTAGAAGTCTTCTTCAACATAAGTTCGACGAGTTCTTGTGAGGGAGATCAACTTCACACTCCTGCTTGCCTAGGTAATCACGTCTAGGAGGGTGGGTTAGAGCCGCTTGAGGCCGTTTAGACCTGCTCGTCTGAAACATCTACAAAAAGAACCGCAAAAATGTTTTATTCAAATATTAGGAGTTCAAATAACTGATTAGGAGCTTTTCATAACAATTATATTGCAAAACCTCAATTTTATACTTTTTACTCAGTTAAAATTCCAACGGGCCCATTGAAAGGCTTGTTTAGACCTACTCATCTGAAACCTCTACAAAAAGGACCGCAAAAATGTTTTATTCAAATATTAGGAGTTCAAATAACTGATTAGGAGCTTTTCAACACAATTATATTGCAAAACCTCAATTTCTATACTTTTTACTCAGTTAAAATTCCAACGAGTCCATTGAAAGGCCCATTTAGACCTGCTCGTCTAAAACCTCTACAAAAGGACCGCAAAACAAGTTTTAATCAAATTTTAGGAGTTCAAATAATTGATTAAGAGCTTTTCAACACAATTATATTGCAAAAGCTCAATTTCTGTACTTTTTACTCAGTTAAAATTCCAACGGGTCCATTGTAAGGCCCCTTTAGACCTGCTCCTCTGAAACCTATAAAAAAGGACTGCAAAAAAAGTTTTAATCAAACTTTAGGAGTTTATGTAATTGATTAGGAGCTTTTCAACACAATTATATTGCAAAACCTCAATTTCTGTACTTTTTACTCAGTTAAAATTCCAACGGGTCAATTGTAAGGCCCATTTAGACCTGTTCGTCCGAAACATATCAAAAAGGACTGCAAAAAAAGTTTTAATCAAATTATATTGCCAAAAAGTTTTATTCAAATATTATAAGTTCAAATAATTGATTAGCAGCTTTTGTTGCGTGTAAAATAGTCTATCGCAATTACAGTGCAAGTATACACGACGCAAGTAGTAAAGTGATACAAAGTATCGGATATCGTCTCCACAGGGATTGGGCTAATGACTTCACCTTATTTCACTGCACAAAGTAAAAGAAATAGTTTGAGAGTTGTCACGAATAATATTGTAAAAATGCAAATAAAAGGAATTGAGATATCAAGATAGAGAGAATGGGCTGGTATTGAGTTGCTCAGTAGTGTAGGTATTGAATTGCTTAGGATCTCCAGTTCTGTCGTCGCACCCGTCGCCGACAGCACCTGTCGCGGCGTCTGTCCGTTAGCTGTCGCGGCAGCGAACACTAACTCCGTACTTCAAGCTTGGCAAGAATCCCAGATCTGCCTTGCCCTATCCCTAGGCACAAGTCTGTCGATGATCACGTCTTTGACGATACCTCCCGGCGTGAATCGAAGGATGAACACCGATGTGTATGAATTCTTCCTTAGCCACTTAACCTCGCCTTATCCCTAAGCACGAGATGGTTCAACTATAAACTAGAGAACGCGCTTTTACCTCTTTCGTATACTTAACTCTCCCGATGCTAAGTAAATGGGTAACCTCACAATGCTCTCCCGATGCTCTTGTAAGATATTAAAACCAAGATAAAAGAACTTGAAGTTTATTTTATTGAACTTGAAAAATCCTAAAACAATGCAACCCTTGCAACTACTTTACAAAACAACCCGTAGCCCTAGGGGGAATTTAGAACATATTGGTGACAGGTAAACGACAGGGTTTTGGTTTCGGTTATGGGGTAGTCGGCTATCTCCTAGGTTTAATCTATGCCCTTTATATAAGCTTTGGGCTCAAGTTATCTAAGGTAACAAGGATTACAACTTTAATTAAAAGTAAGATTCTAATAAAGACTAAATCTCTAAAGACTCCTACTTTCCAGCCGCATCCTTGCTTTTAGGGATTTCCTCTCCTTGAGCTTTGGCTTGACATATCTTTTGATCCGGGGCTTGGAAAAATATTCGGCTTCCACACGACAGACGAGCAGATTTTTCTCTATCTATCGAGGTCCACTTCACTTTTCCTCTTCATAAATCTGCTGTCACCATGCTGTCACGACAGGTCCGTGACAGGTTCGTCTTCTTCAGCTGCTTGTCCAGTTCAGCTTTCCTGCTTATCTGCCCTGCACCTGCCTTCGACATCTACTGTGACAGGTACCTGCAAAAATAGCCATCTTTCAGTAGAATCCATGCCTTTTATATAATTGTGATGTTTTATTGAAAACTAACCTAAATGCAATGCAATGATGCTTGAATGCAGCAGAAATATGGGTTTAAAAAGGTGTAAATGATAGAACTTTTACACACTCAACAGCTTTTCAACACAATTATATTGCAAAACCTCAATTTCTGTACTTTTTACTCAGTTAAAATTCCAACGGGTCAATTGTAAGGCCCATTTAGACCTGTTCGTCCGAAACATATCAAAAAGGACTGCAAAAAAAGTTTTAATCAAATTATATTGCCAAAAAGTTTTATTCAAATATTATGAGTTCAAATAATTGATTAGCAGCTTTTCAACACAATTATATTGCAAAACCTCAATTTCTCTACTTTTTACTCTGTTAAAATTCCAACGAGTCCATTGAAAGGCCCATTTAGACCCGCTCGTCCGAAACCTCTACAAAAAGGACCGCAAAAATGTTTAATCAAATATTAGGAGTTCAAATAATTGATAAGGAGCTTTTCAACACATTAATATTGCAAAACCTCAATTTCTGTAGTTTTTTACTCAGTCAAAATTCTAACAGGTCTATTGAAAGGCCCATTTAGACTTGCTCGTCCGAAACCTCGACAAAAAGGACCGCAAAATAGTTTTAATCAAATTTTAGGAGTTCAAATAATTGAGTAGGAACTTTTCAACACAATTATATTGAAAAACCTCAATTTTATACTTTTTACTCAGTTAAAATTCAAACGGGCCCATTGAAAGGCCCATTTAGACCTGCTCGTCCGAAACCTCTACAAAAAGGACCGCAAAAATGTTTTATTCAAATATTAGGAGTTCAAATAATTGATTAGGAGCTTTTCAACACAATTATATTGCAAAACCTCAATTTCTGTACTTTTTACTCAGTTAAAATTCCAACCGGTCCATTGATAGGCCCATTTAGACATGCTCGTCCGAAACCTTTACAAAAATGACCGCAAAAATGTTTTATTCAAATATTAGGAGTTCAAATAATTGATTAGGAGCTTTTTAACAGAATTATATTGCGAAACCTCAATTTCTGTACTTTTTACTCAGTTAAAATGCCAACGGGTCCATTGAAAGGCCCATTTCGACCCGCTCGTCCGAAACCTCTACAAAAAGGACTGCAAAATAAGTTTTAATCAAATTTTAGGAGTTCATGTAATTGATTAGGAGGTTTTCAACACAATTATATTGCAAAACCTCAATTTTGGTACTTTTTACTCCGTTAAAATTCCAACGGGTCCATTGAAAGGCCCATTTAGACTTGCTCGTCTGAAACCTCGACAAAAAAGGACCGCAAAACAAGTTTTAATCAAATTTTAGGAGTTCAAATAATTGCTTAAAAGCTTTTCGACACAATTGTATTGCAAAACCTCAATTTCTGTACTTTTTACTCAGTTAAAATTTCAACGGGTCCATTGAAAGGCCCATTTCGACGCCCTCGTCCGAAACCTCTACAAATAGGACTGCAAAAAAAGTTTTAATCAAATTTTAGGAGTTTATGTAATTCATTATGAGCTTTTCAACACAATTAAATTGCAAAACCTCAATTTCTGTACTTTTTACTCAGTTAAAATTCC
This sequence comes from Hibiscus tridactylites, assembly GCA_958450335.1. Classification (NCBI taxonomy): domain Eukaryota; kingdom Viridiplantae; phylum Streptophyta; class Magnoliopsida; order Malvales; family Malvaceae; genus Hibiscus; species Hibiscus tridactylites. The sequence continues at coordinate 46,349,435 of OY288270.1, forward strand.
AACGGGTCCATTGAAAGGCCCATTTCGACCCGCTCGTCCAAAACCTCTACAAAAAGGACTGCAAAACAAGTTTTAATCAAATTTTAGGAGTTCATGTAATTGATTAGGAGCTTTTCAACACAATTATATTGCAAAACCTCAATTTCAGTACTTTTTACGCGGTTAAAATTTCAATGGGTATATTGAAAGGCCCATTTAGACCTGCTCGTCCAAAACCTCTACAAAAAGGACTGCAAAACAAGTTTTAATCAAATTTTAGGAGTTCATGTAATTGATTAGGAGCTTTTCAACACAATTATATTGCAAAACCTTAATTTCAGTACTTTTTACTCGGTTAAAATTCCAATGGGTCTATTGAAAGGCCCATTTAGACCTGCTCGTCCGAAACCTCTACAAAAAGGACCGCAAAACAAGTTTTAATCAAATTTTAGGAGTTCAAATAATTGATCAGGAGCTTTTCAACACAATTATATTGCAAAACCTCAATTTTTGTACTTTTTACTCAGTTAAAATTCCAATGTGTCCATTTAAAGGCCCATTTAGACCTGCTCGTCCGAAACCTCTACAAAAAGGACTGCAAAAAATGTTTTAATCAAATTTTAGGAGTTTATGTAATTGATTAGGAGGTTTTAAACACAATTATATAGCAAAACCTCAATTTTATACTCTTTACTTAGTTAAAATTCTAATGGGCCCATTGAAAGGCCCATTTAGACCTGCTCGTTTGAAACCTCTACAAAAAGGACCGCAAAAATGTTTTATTCAAATATTAGGAGTTCAAATAACTGATTAAAAGCTTTTCAACACAATTATACTGCAAAACCTCAATTTCTATACATTTTACTCAGTTAAAATTCCAACGGGTCCATTGAAAGGCCCATTTAGACCAGCTCGTGTGAAACCTCTACAAAAAGGACCCCAAAACAAGTTTTAATCAAATTTTAGGAGTTTAAATAATTAATTAGGAGCTTTTCAACACAATTATATTGCAAAACCTCAATTTCTATACTTTTTACTCAGTTAAAATTCTAACGGGTCCATTGAAAGGCTCATTTAGACCTGCTCGTCTGAAACCTCGACAAAAAGGACCGCAAAAATGTTTTATTCAAATATTAGGAGTTCAAATAATTTATTAGGAGCTTTTCAACACAATTATATTGCAAAACCTCAATTTCTTTGATTAATGAAATATTTTGTGAGTTTGTTTTTTGCAAGTGCTGATTACTTGTGCCTTAGAAGTCTTCTTCAACATAAGTTCGACGAGTTCTTGTGAGGGAGATCAACTTCACACTCCTGCTTGCCTAGGTAATCACGTCTAGGAGGGTGGGTTAGAGCCGCTTGAGGCCGTTTAGACATGCTCGTCTGAAACATCTACAAAAAGGACCGCAAAAATGTTTTATTCAAATATTAGGAGTTCAAATAACTGATTAGGAGCTTTTCAACACAATTATATTGCAAAACCTCAATTTTATACTTTTTACTCTGTTAAAATTCCAACGGGCCCATTGAAAGGCCTGTTTAGACCTGCTCATCTGAAACCTCTACAAAAAGGACCGCAAAAATGTTTTATTCAAATATTAGGAGTTCAAATAACTGATTAGGAGCTTTTCAACACAATTATATTGCAAAACCTCAATTTCTATACTTTTTACTCAGTTAAAATTCCAACGGGTCCATTGAAAGGCCCATTTAGACCTGCTCGTCCGAAACCTCTACAAAAACGACCACAAAACAGGTTTTAATAAAATTTTAGGAGTTCAAATAATTGACTAGGAGCTTTTCAACACAATTATATTGCGAAACCTCAATTTCTGTACTTTTTACTCAGTTAAAATTCCAACGGGTCAATTGTGAGGCCCATTTAGACATGTTCGTCCGAAACATATCAAAAAGGACTGCAAAAAAAGTTTTAATCAAATTTTAGGAGTTTATGTAATTGACTAGGAGCTTTTCAACATAATTATATTGCAATACCTCAATTTCAGTACTTTTTACTCAGTTAAAATTCCAACGGGTCCATTGAAAGGCCCATTTAGACCTGCTCGTCCGAAACCTCTACAAAAATGACCGCAAAACAAGTTTTAATCAAATTTTAGGAGTTCAAATAATTGATTAGGAGCTTTTCAACACAATTATATTGCAAAACCTCAATTTTTGTACTTTTTACTCTGTTAAAATTTCAACGGGTCCATTGAAAGGCCCATTTCGACCCGCTCGTCCGAAACCTCTACTAATAGGACTGTAAAAAAGTTTTAATCAAATTTTTGGAGTTTGTGTAATTGATTAGGAGCTTTTCAACACAATTATATTGCAAAATCTCAATTTAATACTTTTTACTGAGTTAAAATTCCAACGGGCCCATTGAAAGGCCCATTTAGACCTGCTCGTTTGAAACCTCTACAAAAAGGACCACATAAATGTTTTTGTAACCCCCTCGTCCCAGTCCGGACGCTTGACCGATCCGAGTGGGCTACACGGAGATAACCGAGATGAAACCCGTTAAGGCTCCACTTCGGTTACCGACCCTAGGAAAACTTTAGAGACCCTTTAGACCCAACGACAAACAGGGCCTAAGCCCAACCCTTGAGACCCTTTAGAGATGTCAAAAAGCCCAAATACAGGCATGTTTTTCGAAACAGTTAAATCCCGTTTCGAAACATGAGCTCCAGTTTTAAAAAGTCAGACACCCGTTTCGAAACACATCCACCCCGTTCCGGAACAGGGTCTCATTTTGCCATGCCGTTTCAATACTTGTTTCGAAACATGCAATTCCAGTAGCCAAAGTGATTAGAAACTTGTTTCGAAACAGGGGCTCACATTAGCCAAAATGTATCGATACACGCTTCGATACGGGGCCCTGGAACCACACCCGTTTCGAAACAGGGGAAACCCGTTTCGAAACACATGTTGTCTTCAAATTTCCAAAATCAGCTTTAAACACCTCCAAATGATCCCAAACGTCCTAAACGACTCCAAGAAGCATACACTGTATAGCAACCATGCTCATGATACACAAGATATAAGATAGGCATCCATTTCAAAAGTTCATACATAGCATTCAAGGTTCATGTTTCAAAAGAGACATACACTTAGACAATTAAGGTAGGCAATTCAAAATGGTTTACAAGCATTCAAGGCAAGCAAAAGCCAACCAACAACATGGCATATAAAAGGAGTCTAACATGCTCCCAAACAAACCAACTTCAACATACATCAAAAGCATCAAGCCACAAATACATGTCCCATTGCTTGACCATTATATCATAACTAAAAATATACATACTTGTTAGCTAATCTAGCACCACAAAGCACAGACTTGGAGGCCCCTTCTTGCACTAGCAACCCATGAGCTAAGGATCTGCATTGCCAAACAAAAGAGAGCGTAAGCATAAAGCTTAGTGAGGGTAAGCTCATTAAGAACAAACCTCAACAATGCAGGGTCCAAGCACGAGCACAACAAGGTAGATGCATGTTCTTACCTTCGATCCACATAGCCAAAAAATGTCAATGATGCATGAACATATATTCAATATTATGTCATTCTCAACAAGCTCGTAACCACAACATATGTAAACAAATATATCCATCCATATAAGAATCACATCTCATAACATATTGGTACACATACGATCACATATTGGCACCTAGCTATGACTCGAATACACGGATAACACGTTGGAACTCACATCCAAAAACAACTTTTCCTCACGATGGGATTACACTCAGCACCGTTCACGCGGAGGCGATTCCACTCATCCTCACGCCCCGTCGATGGGATTACACTCATCACCGACTATCACATATACAAGAAGAATTTCTGGGCGAACCCGTACTCCATCTTGATGACTACCATCATCAAGACCAGACGCGCATTTGACTCACGTGTGCACACTAACATCCTAATGATCGATCATTTGTACTCAAGCATACTAGTGCCAATATTATCCACAATCCACAACCACATTACATATCCAATTCCGTACTTAGCACGTACTCACCATGATCACAATCATGAACAATCCACATTCATATAGCAATGCATCAATCCATGCCTCAACATACATGTATAACACATTTATACATAACCATCATCAACACAAATCATGATGAGGCATAAACAACAATTAAGGAGTTCAACCAATGTCTCTAACTAAAGCTTGGGATTAGGCTACCACTCTAATCCCAACTCTAGGCGAATCTACCAAGCCCAACCTAGTCCACATGCTTGAACCAAATACTCAAAACCATTTTGAAATCATTAAACCACTCACCTTCACTTCCAAGCTCAACAACCAAGCAAACAACACCTCCAATCTTCCAGATTCACTCCCGATGATTCACTGATGTCAAACCTTGATTCTAACCAAATACAAACACAAACAAAACACCAACAATCAATTACTAGCCGCCAGAACAACTCGAATTAACATTTCCAAGCAATTTAACACCCAAATTCATGTTCAAAACAAGATTCCCGAGCAGCCCTCGGGACCCACTGAAATCTTCCATTTCAAACACCCAAATGATCATCAGACACACTCAAAGTGACCCTCATATACCATACTAACATCAGCCCTCAAATTCCAACATAAAACAACTCCAAAAACTCCCTTAAAACCCTTCTAAAAACCCACCAAAACCCAAATCCGGGAATATTTATAAAACCAAGTAAAAATCATATATGTTGGACCATTTGGGTTGCTAATCACATAAATACTAACAAGGAATCAAAAACTTTAACATAGAACAACAATGTTTGGATTTTTAACTTAAAAGCTCAAAAACTCAAATTCTCAAAACATGGATGAAAATGAAAACTAGTTGCACTTTTGAAGAGAGGAAGATGAGAGCAAGATGAAAACGTAATTACCTTTTGAATCCGAGCCAAAATGAAGATGGGATGAAATGGAATAGTGAAAGGGGGAGGGGAGCTTCACTTGTCGTTGGTTTTGAGTTTTGGAGAAGAAGATGATGAAGTTTTTTGTTTATTTGAATTATAATAAAATAAAAGGGGTTTTAGTTGGAAGACCAACTATTTACTAAAATGCCATTAATGAATGGCCAAAATTCTCATCTCCTAAAGTCCATGGATTTTGGACTTAAGAGATAGGCCCAACATAACTTTAATTATTTTAAAATCACGAGGCCCATGAAAATTATTTTATTATTTAATTATAACCCGAAACCCCAAAATATTATTTTATTAATATTTTCACCCGACCCCTAAACCTGACTGTTACAACTCTCCCCCACTTAAGGAATTTCGTCCTCGAAATTACCTGACGGAAACAGATACGGAAACTGCTCAAGCATATAAGCTTTCCTCTCCCACGTGGCCTCTTCCACACCTCTATGTCTCCACAACACCTTGACCAACTCTATGGTCTTGCCATGCAACACCTTGCTATTAGAAGCAAGTATCTCAACAGGCTCTTCATTGTAAGAAAAATCCGGATTCAACTCTATCTCCTCAACATGCATAACATGAGAAGGATCTGACCTGTATCTCCTAAGAATCGACACATGAAAGACATCATGGATCTTCTCTAACTCAGAAGGCAACCTCAAACGATAAGCTACCGGCCCAATCCGCTCAACTATCTCATACGGACCAATGAACCTCGGACTCAACTTGCCTTTCCGGCCAAATCCCATTACCTTCTTCCACGGAGACACTTTCAGAAACACTTTCTCACCCACTAAGAACTCAATCTCTTTTCTCTTCAAATACACATAAGACTTCTGACGATCAGAAGCCACTTTCAAACGGTCGCAAATCAACTTCACATTTTCTGTAGTACCCTCAAGCAAATCTGGCATAGGCAACAATTTCTGACCCGTTTCCGCCCAACAGATCGGAGTTCTACATCGTCTACCATATAAAGGCTCATAAGGAGCCATCTGTATACTAGCCTGGTAACTGTTGTTGTAAGCAAACTCAACTAAGGGCAAATGCTTCTCCCAAGAACCTTGGAAGTCAATCACACAACAACGGAGCATGTCCTCAAGAATCTGTATCACTCGCTCTGACTGTCCATCTGACTGCGGATGATAAGAAGTACTGAAGTGCAAACGGCTACCTAAGGCACTATGCAGACAACTCTAGAACCTAGCTGTAAATCTCGGATCTCTGTCTGAAACTATAGATTTCAGAACCCCATGAAGTCTCACAATCTCATGGATGTACAAGTTCGCCAACTTGTCTAAAGAATTCGTAGTGTTCACTGCTAAGAAGTTAGCACACTTAGTGAATCTATCCACTATCACCCAAACAGAATTCTTCTTCGAAGGCGACAACGGTAGCCCTGACACAAAGTCTATGGTAATCCTCTCCCATTTCCTATTCCGGAATCTTCAAAGGCTGCAACCAACCTGAAGGAACCTGATGTTCTGCCTTCACTCTCTGACAAACCATACAACGGCTCACATACTCGGCTACATCCTTCTTCAAACCAATCCAGAAATAGTCATTCTTCAAATCACGGTACATCTTGGTACTACCCAGATGCATGGAGAAAGGACTCGAATGTGCTTCACTCAAAATCAGACGTCTCAACTCAACATCTTCCGGTACAACAACTCTGTCTCTAAAGCATAACACATTCTCACCACATAAACTATACTCGGTCGGTCTACCTTCGGCTATGTCCTGAACATGAGGAACTAAAGACACATCTTGCAACTGCTTTTCTCTAATCAACTAAATCAAAGAAGGCTTCACTTGCAATTCTGTGATCAAACCACCATCATCAGATACACTCAATCTAGCAAACATAGCTCGTAACTCAATTGCAACTTTTCTACTCAAAGCATCGGCTACTACATTTGCCTTACCCGGATGGTACTCAATGGTCAAATCATAATCTTTCAAAAACTCAAGCCATCTTCTCTGTCTCAAGTTCAACTCTCTCTGTGTCATCAAATACTTCAAGCTCTTATGATCGGTGTAAACTATACACTTGTCATCATACAAATAATGACGCCAAATATTCAATGCAAACACAACTGCGGCTAACTCTATATCGTGAGTAGGATAGTTCTTCTCATGAACCTTCAACTGTCTCGAAGCATAGGCAACAACTCTTCTCTCTTGCATTAGGACACACCCTAAACCTATGTAAGAAGCATCACTATAGATAGTCTCTAAAAATTCTGTTCATCATATCCATGAATGCTGCCGGTGCATTCGTGAGCCCAAACGGCATCACAAGGAATTCATAGTGACCATATCTAGTCCTAAGAGCTGTCTTTGGAACATCACACTCTTTCACTTTCAACTGATAGTACCCCGATCTCAGATCTATCTTCGAGAACACTGAAGCACCTCTCAACTGATCAAACAAATCATCTATACAAGGCAACGGATACTTGTTCTTCACAGTCAACTGATTCAACTGCCTGTAGTCAATACACATACGTATACTGCCATCTTTCTTCTTTACAAACAACACATGAGCACTCCAAGGAGAACTACTAGGCCTAATGAAACACGGTCTAATAACTCTTGCAACTGACTCTCAATTCTTTCAACTCTTTCGGAGCCACACGATACGGAGCTATAGAAACTGGGGTAGAACCTGAAACAGTCTCTATTACCAACTCAACATCTTTGTCAGGAGGCAAACCAGGCAACTCTTCAGGAAACACATCTGGAAAATCACAAACTGTTCTAATATCCTTCGGTCTAGCATCACTCATATTAGGATTCATCGCATAAGCTAAGTAAGCACTACAACCAGAATCCATCAACCTATGTGCCTCTAAAGCTGAAACCACATTAGACAAGAACTTAATGTTCTCGCCTACTACTACTACCTCGTAATCATCAGAAAGTTTCAAAGAAATCCTCCTCGTATCAAAATCCACACTAGCTCGGTGTTCAACTAACCAGTCCATACCCAGAATAATATCAAAACCATAAAAGGGAAGCTCCATCATATCAACGGGAAACACATGACCCTGAATCTTCAGCGGACACCTCCTATACATACGTCTAACTACCACTGTCTCACCGAAAGAACTAGTCACATGCATACCTACATCTAAGATCTCAACAGGTATATCTAACTTCCATGCATGCTCACTCAAAATGTAGGAATGTGTAGAACCCGAATCAACCAAAGAAAGCAAAGACATAGACTGTAACACAAAATTACCTGCTATCACATCAGTGTCGTTCCCGGCCTCTCTCTGAGCATAGACCCTCGTTGGCCCACCTACCTCTGGCTGCACTGCCACAACATGCGCAAGGTTCCTCTGAGCATCTAACCTAGGTGCATCAGCCCTAGGCTGGAAGTAGCCACGACCGCACCCACGGCCTCTCTGGTAATCTATCGCTCTCGCAGGAGCCTATGCTATGTCGGTGCCTGTGCCGCCTGATGCGGACACTCCCACCTAAAGTGGTCCCTCGAACCACAGTTCCAACAAGCATGGAAGTTACCCCAACACTCTCTAGAGTGCTGCCTCCCACAACGTGTGCACTCGGGAAAACACCCTCCTCCTCTATGGCCCTGGTGGCCTCTACCATGGTGGCCACCGCCACGCCTATGGTCAATCTGCTGTCCACTGCCTCTATGCCTCTTGGCATCTCCACGGTCAAAGTTGCTATTCCTCTTGCCAGAACTAGATCCTCCAGAACGCTTGGTCAGTCCCAAGCTATGCTGAATGTCCTTGGCTCTAGCAACCAAGACATCAAAATCTAAATAATCAGAAGCCAACGTATACCTCTTAACCTTTTCATGCAGCCCATATCTGAAATGGTTACAACGGTCCCTCTCAGTCGGAACCAACTTTGGTGCATACTGACTCAAACGAACAAAACGAATCTCATAGTTAGTCACAAAAGCATCTCCTTGAACTAGGGCCATAAACTCTCGTTTCTTCTCATCAAGATACCTCGGTCCCAAATATCTCTTCCGGAAAGCAGACTCAAATAAATCACATCCAATCTCAGCCTCTGGAACTCCAGTAGTGATGGTGACCCACCAAGTGTAGGCATCACCCTGAAGTAAAGAAATCACACATCCCAACCTACGGGCACCAACACAACCCATCTGAGCTAAGATGCAGACGATCTTCTCTAACCATAACTCGGATCTCTCAGGTGTAGACCCTCTAAACTCTTTAGCCCCTAGGCTACGAAGCCTCTCCAACGGTAAACTAGTGTCATCACCTCTAGGCTGAGCTGCAGCCTGTGCCCCGGCAACTACGGCCTGAAATGCTCCCGCTATAACTTGCACAAGCGGAGCCATATCTATTCCGGCCGGACCTTGGCCATCTTGGCCAAACTGCAGTCCCTCTCCTCCAGCCTCAGCCTCGCCTCCCGCTCCTGGCGGAGGAGGTGGTGGTGGTGGTGGTGGAGCTCCAACTCCAGCAGCAGCAGGCTCTTCCACATGAGCCTCAACCCCAACCACCGACTCATCAACAGGAGCCGTCACACGTGGTTCCTGACGAACCACTCTCAGCCTCGACATCGCTCACAAACAACAACTACAACCACAACAAGAAAACACAAAAGATAGGGTTAGCAAGACAAGGGCTCCAAGTGGCTCAAGTATGTTCCCTCACTTTAAAAATCATTTTTCGATGTAATAGTAGCAATGGGACTCTAAACAACATGCTTCAAACAAAACAACAAGCATACATGATAAACGACCAAACATGCTTACATGGCAAGCAAACACCGTGCATTTCAATCATAAAAACACAACTTACCTCACTTACCTTCCCAAGGTCTCGGAAACCTTAGTCTCTGATACCAACAAGTGTAACCCCCTCGTCCCGGTCCGGACGCTTGACCGATCCGAGTGGGCTACACGGGGATAACCGAGATGAAACCCGTTAAGGATCCACTTCGGTTACCGACCCTAGGAAAACTTTTTCATTTATTATCTTATCTAGATGCATTAATTAAACTTAAGCGGAAGCCCAACAACAAGTAGGGCCTAAGCCCAGCCCTTGAGACCCTTTAGAGATGTCAAAAAGCCCAAATACAAGCTTGTGTTTCGAAACAGTCAAAGCCCATTTCGAAACACGAGCTCCAGTTGAAAAAGTCAGACACCCGTTTCGAAACGCATTCACCCCGTTTCGGAACATGGTCTCATTTTGCCTTGCCGTTTCAATACTTGTTTTAAACAGGCAATTCCAGTAGCCAAAGTGATTCGAAACTTGTTTCAAAACAGGGGCTCACAGTAGCCAAAACGTATCGATACGCGTTTCGATACGGGGCCTTCGAACCACACCCGTTTCGAAACAGGGGAAACCCGTTTCAAAACACATACTGTCTGCAAATTTCCAAAATCAGCTTTAAACACTTCCAAATGATCCCAAAGGTCCTAAATGACTCCAAGAAGCATACTTAACATACAAACACACTCTAGAGGCATACACCCTATAGCAACCGTGCTCAAGATACACAAGATATAAGATAGGCATCCATTTCAAAAGTTCATACATAGCATTCAAGGTTCATGTTTCAAAAGAGACATACACTTAGACAATTAAGGTAGGCAATTCAACATGGTTTACAAGCATTCAAGGCAACCAAAAGCCAACCAACAACATGGCATATAAAAGAGGTCTAACATGCTTCCAAACAAACCAACTTCAACATACATCAAAAGCATCAAGCCATAAATACATGTCCCATTGCTTGACCATTACATCATAACTAAAAATACCCATACTTGTTAGCTAAGCTAGCACCACAAAGCACACACTTGGAGGCCCCTTCTTGCACTAGCAACCCACGAGCTAAGGATCTGCATTGCCGAACAAAAGAGAGCGTAAGCATAAAGCTTAGTGAGGGTAAGCTCATTAAAAACAAGCCTCGACAATGTAGGGTCCAAGAACGAGCACAACAAGGTAGATGCATGTTCTTACCTTCGATCCACATAGCCAAAAAATGTCAATGATGCATGAACATATATTCAATATTATGCCATGCTCAACAAGCTCATAACCACAACATATGTAAACACATATATCCATCCATATAAGAATCACATCTCATAACATATTGGTACACATACCATCACATATTGGCACCTAGCTATGAATCGAATACACGGATAACACGTTGGAACTCACATCCAACAACAACTTTACCTCACGGTGGGATTACACTCATCACAGTTCACGCGGAGGGGATTCCACTCATCCTCACGCCCCGTCGATGGGATTACACACATCACCGACTATCACATATACAAGAAGAATTTCTGGGAGAACCTGTACTCCATCTTGATGACTACCATCATCAAGACCACACCCGCATTTGACTCACGTGTGCACACTAACATCCTAATGATCGATCATTTGTACCCAAGCATACTACTGCCAATATTATCCACAATCCACAACCACATTACATATGCAATTCCGTGCTTAGCACGTACTCACCGTGATCACAATCATGAACAATCCACGTGCATATAGCAATGCATCAATCCATGCCTCAACATACATGTATAACACATTTATACATAACCATCATCAACACAAATCATCATGAGGAATAAACAACAATTAAGGAGTTCAACCAATGTCTCTAACTAAAGCTTGGGATTAGGCTACCACACTAATCCCAACTCTAGGTGGGTCTACCAAGCCCAACCTAGTCCACATGCTTGAACCAAATACTCAAAACCATTTTGAAAGCATTAAACCACTCACCTTCACTTCCAAGCTCAACAACCAAGCAAACAACACCTTCAAGCTTCCGGATTCACTCCCGATGCTTCACCGATGTCAAACCTTGATTCTAACCAAAACCAAACACAAACAAAACACCAAAAATCAATTACAAGCCGCCGGAACAACCCGGATTAACATTTCCAAGCAATTTAACACCCAAATTCATGTTCAAAACAAGATTCCCGAGCAGCCCTCAAGACCCACTGAAATCTTCCATTTCAAACACCCAAACGATCATTAGACACACCCAAAGTGACCCTCATATACCATACTAAAATCAGCACTCAAATTCCAACATAAAACAACTCCAAAAACTCCCTTAAAACCTTTCTAAAAACCCACCAAAACCCAAATCCGGGAATGTTTATAAAACCAAGTAAAAATCATATATGTTGGACCATTTGGGTTGCTAATCACATAAATACTAACAAGGAATCAAAAACTTCAACATAGAACAACAAAGTTTGGATTTTTAACTTAAAAGCTCAAAAACTCAAATTCTCAAAACATGGATGAAAATAAAAGCTAGTTGTACTTTTGAAGAGAGGAAGATGAGAGCAAGATGAAAATGTAATTACCTTTTGAAACCGAGCCAAAATGAAATTTCACTTGTCGTTGGTTTTGAGGTTTGGAGAATAAGATGATGAAGTTTTTTGTTTATTTGAATTATAATAAAATAAAAGGGGTTTTAGTTGGAAGACCAACTATTTACTAAAATTCCATTAATGAATGGTCAAAGTTCTCATCTCCTAAAGTCCATGGATTTTGGACTTAAGAGATAGGCCCAACATAACTTTAATTATTTTGAAATCACGAGGCCCATGATAATTATTTTATTATAACCAAAAACCCTAAAACATTATTTTATTAATATTTTCACCTGACCCCCAAACATGGGTGTTACAATTTTATTCAAATATTAGGAGTTCAAATAACTGATTAGGAGCTTTTCAACTCAATTATATTGCAAAACCTCAATTTCTGTACTTTTTACTCAGTTAAATTTCCAACGGGTCCATTGAAGGCCCATTTAGACCTGCACGTTCGAAAACGATACAAAAAGGACCATAAAAAAGTTTTAATCAAATTTTAAGAGTTCAAATAAATGATTATTAGCTTTTCAACACAATTATATTGCAAAACTTCAATTTTTATACATTTTACTCAGTTAAAATTCCAACTAGTCCACTGAAAGGCCCATTTCGACCCGCACGTCCGAAACCTCTATATAAAGGACCGCAAAACAAGTTTTGATCATATTTTAGGAGTACAAATAATTGATTATGATAATTTCAACACAATTATATTACAAAATCGCAATTTTTATACTTTTTACTCAGTTAAAATTCCAACGAGTCCAATGAAAGGCCCATTTAGACATGCTCGTCTGAAACCTCTACAAAAGGGCCGCAAAACAAGTTTTAATCAAATTTTAGGACATCATGTAATTGGTTAGGAGATTTTTAACATAATTATATTGCAAAACCTCAATTTTTGTACTTTTTACTCAGTTAAAATTCCAACGGGTCCATTGAAAGGCCCATTTAGACCTACTCGTCCGAAACCTCTACAAAAGGACCGCAATACAAGTTTTAATCAAATTTTAGGAGTTCAAATAATTTATTAGGAGCTTTTCAACACAATTATATTTCAAAACCTCAATTTCTGTACATTTTACTTAGTTAAAATTTCAACGGGACCATTGAAAGGCCCATTTAGATTAGCTCGTCCGAAACCTCTACAAAAAGGACCGCAAAAATGTTTTATTCATATATTAGGAGTTCAAATAATTGATTAGGAGCTTTTCAACATAATTATATTGCAAAACATCAATTTCTTTACTTTTTACTCAGTTAAAATTCTAACGGGTCCATTGAAAGGCCCATTTAGACCTACTCGTCTGAAACCTCTACAAAAGGACCGCAATACAAGTTTTAATCAAATTTTAGGAGTTCAAATAATTTATTAGGAGCTTTTCAACACAATTATATTGCAAAACCTCAATTTCTGTACTTTTTACTCAGTTAAAATTTCAACGGGACCATTGAAAGGCCCATTTAGACTAGCTCGTCCGAAACCTCTACAAAAAGGACCGCAAAAATGTTTTATTCAAATATTAGGAGTTCAAATAATTGATTAGGAGCTTTTCAACATAATTATATTGCAAAACATCAATTTCTTTACTTTTTACTCAGTTAAAATTCTAACAGGTCCATTGAAAGGCCCATTTAGACCTGCTCGTCCGAAACCTTGAAAAAGGACCGCAAAATAGTTTTAATCAAATTTTAGGAGTTCAAATAATTGATTAGGAACTTTTCAACACAATTATATTGAAAAACCTCAATTTCTGTACTTTTTACTCAGTTAAAATTCCAACGGGACCATTGAAAGGCCCATTTAGACCAGCTCGTCCGAAACCTCTACAAAAAGGACCGCAAAAATGTTTTATTCAAATATTAGGAGTTCAAATAATTGATTAGGAGCTTTTCAACACAATTATATTGCAAAACCTCAATTTCTATACTTTTTACTCAGTTAAAATTCCAACGGGTCCATTGAAAGGCCCATTTCGACCCGCTCGTCCGAAACCTCTACAAAAAGGACTGCAAAACAAGTTTTAATCAAATTTTAGGAGTTCATGTAATTGATTAGGAGCTTTACAACACAAGTATATTGCAAAACCTCAATTTCTATACTTTTTACTCAGTTAAAATTCCAACGGGTCCATTGAAAGGCCCATTTAGACCTGCTCGTCCGAAACCTCTACAAAAAGGACCGCAAAAATGTTTTATTCAAATATTAAGAGTTCAAATAATTGATTAGGAGCTTTTCAACACAATTATATTGCAAAACCTCAATTTATGTACTTTTTACTCAGTTAAAATTCCAACGGGTCCATTGAAAGGCTCATTTAGACCCGCACGTCCGAAACCTCTATATAAAGGACCGCAAAACAAGTTTTGAGCATATTTTAGGAGTAAAAATAATTTATTATGACATTTTCAACACAATTATATTACAAAACCTCAATTTTTATACTTTTTACTAAGTTAAAATTACAACGGGTCCAATGAAAGGCCCCATTTAGACATGCTCGTCTGAAACCTCTACAAAAAGGGCCGCAAAACAAGTTTTAATCAAATTTTAGGACATCATGTAATTGGTTAGGAGATTTTTAACACAATTATATTGCAAAATCTCAATTTTTGTACTTTTTACTCAGTTAAAATTCCAACGGGTCCATTGAAAGGCCCATTTGGACCTACTCGTCTGAAACCTCTACAAAAGGACCGCAAAACAAGTTTTAATCAAATTTTAGGAGTTCAAATAATTGATTAGGATCTTTTCAACAAAATTATATTGCAAAACCTCAATTTCTGTACTTTTTACTCAGTTAAAATTTCAACGGGTCCATTGAAAGGCCCATTTAGACTTGCTCGTCCGAAACCTCTACAAAAAGGACCGCAAAAATGTTTTATTCAAATATTAGGAGTTCAAATAATTTATTAGGAGCTTTTCAACACAATTATTTTGCAAAACCTCAATTTATGTACTTTTTACTTAATTAAAATTCCAATGGGTCCATTGAAATGCCCATTTCGACCTGCTCGTCCGAAACCTCTACAAAAAGAACCGCAAAAATGTTTTATTCAAATATTAGTAGTTCAAATAATTGATTAGGAGCTTTTCAACAAAATTATATTGCAAAACCTCAAATTATGTGTTTTTTACTCAATTAAAATTCCAACGGATCCATTGAAATGCCCATTTCGACCTGCTCGTCCAAAACCTCTACAAAAAGAACCGCAAAAATGTTTCATTCAAATATTAGGAGTTCAAATAATTTATTAGGAGCTTTTCAACACAATTATATTGCAAAACCTCAATTTCTGTACTTTTTACTCAGTTAAAATTCCAACGGGTCCACTGAAAGGCCCATTTAGACCTGCTCGTTCGAAACCTCTACAAAAAGGACAGCAAAAATGTTTTATTCAAATATTAGGAGTTCAAATAATTGATTAGGTGCTTTTCAAAACAATTATATTGTAAAACCTCAATTTCTGTACTTTTTACTCAGTTAAAATTCCAACGGGTCCATTGAAAGGCCCATTTAGACATGGTCGTCCGAAACATCTACAAAAAGGATCGCAAAAATGTTGTATTCAAATATTAGGAGTTCAGATAATTGATTAAGAGCTTTTCAACACAATTATATTGCAAAACCTCAATTTCTGTACTTTTTACTCAGTTAAAATTCCAACGGGTCCATTGAAAGGACCATTTCAACTCGCTCGTCCGAAACCTCTACAAAAAGGACTGCAAAACAAGTTTTAATCAAATATTAGGAGTTCAAATAATTGATTAGGAGCTTTTCAACACAATTATATTGCAAAACTTCAATTTCTATACTTTTTACTCAGTTAAAATTCCAACAGGTCCATTGAAAGGCCCATTTCGACCCGCTCGTCCGAAACCTCTACAAAAATGACTGCAAAACAAGTTTTAATAAAATTTTAGGAGTTCATGTAATTGATTAGGAGCTTTTCAACACAATTATATTGCAAAACCTCAATTTTAGTACTTTTTTCTCAGTTAAAATTCCAACGGGCCCACTGAAAGGCCCATTTAGACCTGCTCGTTCGAAACCTCAACAAAAAGGTCAGCAAAAAGGTTTTATTCAAATGTTAGGAGTTCAAATAATTGATTAGGAGCTTTTCAAAACAATTATATTGCAAAACATCAATTTCTGTACTTTTTACTCAGTTAAAATTCCAACGGGTCCATTGAAAGGCCCACTTAGACCTGGTCGTCCGAAACCTCTACAAAAAGGACCGCAAAAATGTTTTATTCAAATATTAGGAGTTCAGATAATTGATTAAGAGCTTTTCAACACAATTATATTGCAAAACCTCAATTTCTGTACTTTTTACTCAGTTAAAATTCCAACGGGTCTGGGTAATGGGGTCTCTCGAAATCCTCTCAACTCTCTCGGGTCTCTTTTGGGGGTTTAGCGTGCTTTTCTGTTTTTTCCACATTTTGGCTCTTTCCTCCGCCGCTTTTCCCCTTCCCTTTCTTTCTCCTCACCCTAGTTTTCTCTCTTCTTTTCTCCTCTCTGCCGCCGCCAACATCTCCACCACGCCGCCCGCTTTCGCCTCTTCCCCATCACCAGCCGGCGCTTCCCATCAAGAGACCATTGTGCATATCGGTAAGAGTTCGTTGAGACCCCATCCCAGCACTTTTCGTCTTCCTTTTTCTCTTAGATCTTTTCCCTTTTATATTATTTTATTTTTCTTGGCTTTTTTAGATCCATATTTAATCTTTCTCCTGTTTTTCCATTTTGTTGCGAGGCTAATCTCACTGATGGATCTCTCCATCGTAACCCCTGTGGGAAAGCTTGGATTCCCGCCCACCAGTGGTCCGATCTGCCGTCCTTTTTTCCCTTTCCGACCGGAGTTTTTGAAGCCAA
Organism: Hibiscus tridactylites; assembly: GCA_958450335.1. Classification (NCBI taxonomy): domain Eukaryota; kingdom Viridiplantae; phylum Streptophyta; class Magnoliopsida; order Malvales; family Malvaceae; genus Hibiscus; species Hibiscus tridactylites. Next base: position 46,366,596 of record OY288270.1, read on the forward strand.
TCGGGCTCTGTTCCAGGACCTTATCTTTTCCTATTAATGAGTTTTCATTTTTTTACCCAGATCTTCGGCCTTCCCCCCCCCCCCCCTTTGCTTATTTTTTTCCATATTTCCTATTGTTTTTACAAACTCTAACCCAATTTTACTCCTCTGCCAGATCCAGCCGTCTCAACTTTTTTAGCCGGAGCCATTCTCAGATTCAAGTAGACAGTGAACCGAATCTGCCCCGCCTAGCATCTTTTGTCTTCTATCTCTTTATCTTTTCTTTTATTTTTTATATTCTTTTTTACCTATTGTTCTCTCTAAATGTTTCATCTGTCGTTTTCAACAGATTCGCTACCAATCGGCCGTGTTTTACCGGAGCTTTCCCTCAAAATAAAGGGGTTTGTTCGTTCTCAGTCACGACCTTGGCGATTTTGTTTTTAGGGCTTTATCGGCGGTTCTGTAATCGGTCTAGGTCTCAGACGACTATCGGTACAGTTCCCCCCTTTTTATCTCTTCCCCTTTTTATTTGCTATCGTTTGAGTGTTGGTTTCCTTTCTTCTCTGTTGCATTATTTTCATTACATTCTCTTTTTTGTTCTTGCTTACTCTTTTTTCAATTCCCAGTCTTGGCCATTCATGATGTCTCATTCTCCTAATTGTTATGTGAATTGGATCTATCATCTCTATGGTTTATTTAAGATTGTTTTCTTATCTTGGCTACTTCCTATGTATATATCATTTATTTTAGTTCGTCTGTTTTTGTTCATATTCTTTTTTTCTGTTCTTAACTTTTATCTTGCTTATTCTTTCCATTGTCTCTGTACAGTTACTGATTCAATACTCTTACATGTTCATTTTTTTCATATTTTCTTTTTTGTACTTTTATATGCCTTATGGTTTATCATCCTATCTTATGCTTTTCTTTTTACCTATCCTTCAACTTCATATTATCTATGGTTACGGTTTCTCTGTTCACTTGGTTCATAGTTCAAACTCAATAAATGAATCCCTCCTACCAATTTTATCAATTATCTTGCTTATATTCTTATACCACCATCCTCCTTTTGAGGAATATTCGATCCCCTTTAAGGGGAATTTTATCAAACCACTTTGTGGTATTTATTTTTATGTCCTATAATATATCTATTGTGACATTAATTGGTTTCTGCATTTCGAATCTCACTATAAGCACAAACAACCTCCATATATGCTCACATATCGTTAATATTTTATTAATGCTTCAATTCCACTTCATTTTATTTGATTATATTTTTTTGTGTTTTCTGCTGTCTTCCATCATTCAAAGTTATCGGATGATATTATCCTGTTTTGACTTTTTGATTAATAATTTTTATCTCTATACTATTAATTGCATTTTCTTCCTTCTTTTATCCCTTAATATGAGAATTCATCTTCTACTATGCATCTTATCTCTGGCATCGACTCTAACTTTCTTTATTTCTGTTTTGCATGTGCTTTTCTCCTACTGCACCGACGGCAACCAACGCGGATCTTACCTTTTTTCCATAGGCGGGCCTTTCTTTGCCCAAGGCACCCCATTTCTTATTTTTTTAGCTTTGACCTTGTACTTTTTTATTGCCTTTTATTTGCTCTTTTGGTCTATTCTATATTTCTTCACCCCCCTTCTCTTTTTAATCCCGGTTTGTAATTATTCTCCTTTTCTTGCTCTCTTGTTTTTCTTTTTTGTCATTGCATGCATTTATCTCTTCCTCATTTACATGTGGTTCTTCTTCTTTTTCTTTTATTTCCTAACATGTTTTTATCTCCGGATGTTTTATGCTCTTCTCCTAGGTTTTCCTTATTTTCATTATGGCTACTTTCCTTGCTCTCTTTTCTCGCTTCATATCTATTTACTTAATTACTATCACTCCATGTTCTATTCACCTTTGACCATCATTAAAGCTACTATATTGCTCACTATTTGTATTTTATTGTTATTTTGCTTTTATTTTTTCTCATTGTCCATTATTTCAAAAAATACTCTATTCATATTTTCAATACGCCATCCAATTATTGCATATTACTACACCTCTTTAGGTGCTTTCCTACCATTCCCTTTTAGGGAAAACTATTCGATCATCTTTATGGTGAAAACAATTAAACAAATACAACTCTGGTGGGTAGAGGTAAAATTTATATTAATTCCCTCCCAATCCATCAGTATACCTTATAATTACAAAATAATTGATAATGATTTTGCCAGATTAACCTTCCATATGAACAATGCATCAACCTTCTCCTTCTACAAATCTCTTGTCACCCTATGGGGCTGCCTACACCATTCCTTAATTACGTACTCCCATAACTCCCATAACTCTACTATGAACCCTACCATATCTCCAATGTACTACCTGCCACTTATCATATATCTACTCCCAATCATTTTACTCTTCAGACCAATAATAAAATACTACAATATTATAACTATAACCTTCACAATTTTACATTATATTTATTCTAATTTATTTCTATCAATTTCACATCTCTTGCCTTTTAGTCCCAAATTATTACCAATCCATCTTCCCCATTTACTATTTTCCATAAATTACCGATATCAATCTAACTTTATTCTATCTTTATTCTCTATTACCAACTGTTTTATATATCTTTATTTAAACTCAAATATTACCATATCCGTTAATCAATTCTTGCCTTTCAATGCAAATTTATTTCTAATTTATATCTTTCCTCTATTTACTCTCTCTATTCAATTCAGTTACCATATTCAAAGCTCTTTCTATCCTTTTCCCAACCCATATCAATCTCAAATTATTCTTTCTTTATTCTCTATAGTCTACTGCTTTATATTTCCTTCTTTAATTCCATATATCTCCATATCTCCTCTCCAATTCTTGCCTTTCATTATTAATTTATTTCTAAATTACCTCTTTCCTTTATTTACTCTCTCTAGTCAATTTAGCTACCATAACCAAAGTATTCTCTTTCCTTTTTACATTCAACACTATATTGAATCTAAATTTATTCCAATTTTATACCATACCATCATCTTTATTATATTTCTTTTATTAATTCCATATATTTCCATATCACCTTACTATTTCCTGCCTTTAATTATAATTTATCTCTTTCCTTTAATTACTCCTTCCATTCAATTTAGATACCATAACCAAAGTATTCTCTTTCCTTTTTACATCCAACATTACCTTAAATATAATATATTTCTAAGCTCTTATTTAAATCTTATTCTATATTTTTCACTTTCTAAAATTAACCCACGTATCTCACTTCCAATATTTAGGATTATTTTCATTCTACATTCCTTTTTTAATTCTCACTCTTATTTGTTTCCCATTCATAACTTTACTTCTATCAATTCTTTTATTTATAAGATTACAGCCCACCTTGATTCCACCTCTCCCACTTGTAACTTTTCATCTTGTTCTTTTCGAAATTACCACATTTATCACCAAATGGCATCCTCTTCTTCTCTACCCCAATTCACTGATTTGGACCTAACATTAGAGGAAGCCAATACCATTTACAACCCTGATTTTGACTTCTTTGAAGAAGATCCTAAAACCATCCTGATTGGAAAATTCATATCATCAAAGCCAATAGACGACTGGACCATCCTCTCAGTTTTTGAAGGCATATGGAAGAAAAATCACCTGAAATCAATCTCTATTATCAGAGACTCCTTCTTCCGTATCGAGTTTGCCACTATAAGCGACAAATGTGATGTGTTCGAGAGAGGCCCTTGGCTACACAAAAACGAATGGATGGCCCTAGCTGAATATACACCTGGCAAAAGTATGGACGAGTATTGTTTTAATCCCATGAGGATATGGTTTCGCATTCATTCCTTGCCCAAACCTTTCTTAGAGGATTACGACAGAGCTCACCTTGTTGGACAGTCACTTGGGGCCATGGTCGACACCGTATTACGTACTGATACTCGCAAAGAACGAGGGAACATGACTGAATTTCTACGAGTGGAAATACTTCTGGACATATCCAAACCGATCCGACAATTTCTTCTCATTGGGAAAGGTCCGTTGGCTTCCCCCGCGTCGCCGTGACCAGGGACCACGTGGCCGTATTCGCATTGTTGAGCAATCAACTTCTAATGAATGCAAACCTCCGCTAGGTACTTTACATTTTTTTAAATATATCTATTTAATTTCCTGCCTCTTATCGTTTTTATATCATAAACTGTTTTTACATACAGCTCCTTTGGATAAGGGCAAAACTGCTGAATCCTCTGCCAATGCTGAACCAAACCCACCGCTAGGTATTATAAAAAATTTATTTTGGCTTCCATTTTATTATCACTCCCCTCTAAGCTGCTTTAATGATTCCCTTTCCTTATCAGACCCTATGGACAAAGGGAAAGCTCCTGTCACTTCTGCCTAAGATTCAGGTCTAAATTCTGTCAAAAACTATTATGTTTCTTTCCCCTACATTTTCATACAACTAAATCTTACTTCCTCTTTTCCTAATCTTATAGGGAATCTCAATGAAGGGGATGCTGCATCCTTTGCAGATCTCCCTATAGAGGAAACCAATAACAACGAGGAGATGGTGGGAGAGGAATCTTCGGATTTGCCTCCCACTAATGCTGATCCCAAGCTGCCCCAAAAAGTACCATTGCATTCAAGAGTCATTTCGCCTCAACCCCTGAACACCATCTACCCTGTTCAAATTGATCTGGATGGTCAAGATGATGGAAAGCCAAACTCTACTGCTCAGCAAATTAGGAAACTGGATGAACAACTCAGTAAGCCACTCCTTCAAACCGGTTTATCATTCTTTGATGATTTTGATTCGTGGCTACTTAAGCATTACCCAAATATTGCAGCTTCTGCTCCGGCCCCTATTCCCATTCCTCCGAACCGAGGCACTAAGAGGCGCTCCCCAATCCATGTGGTCCTGCAGCCCAAAAAGTCCAGACCTACACCATCGCCTACTTCGAAAGCTGGGATGAGCAGCGGAAAAAACTCTCCGGCGGTGGCTGATGCAAAGCCCCGCCGAGGGAAATGATAATTTTATGTTGGAACTGCCAAGGCTTAGGTAAGGTCGAGGCAGTTCAACATCTTAAGCATTATGTTAATCTTCATAAACCTGATTTACTTTTTTTATGCGAAACTAAACTAAAAAATACGGCTTATAGCCGTCTTGGTGATTTGCTAGGGATGGCCCTAGCTTTTTCTGTTGATTTTTCTTTTAATTGCTCTGGACTTGCTTTATTTACTTTGAATAATAATAATGTTGATTTGCTTGCTTACTCGGATCGTTTTATCCACACGTATATTAAATGCAACTCTTCTTCGTTATATTTCACTGGAATTCATGGTTTTTTTGAAACTTGTAACAAACCTAAAACATGGGAACTAATTGACTCACTTAACATTAACGATAGTCAACCTTGGCTCATCGGTGGTGACTTTAACAAAATCTTATCTGATAATGAAAAACAAGGAGGCTGCCGACGGCCTAGATCTCAAATTAATAACTTTCGCAATTGTCTTTCTCGTAATAATCTTTTTGATTGCAAACCTACAATGGGGTGGTTCACCTGGTCTAAAACGGGGCCCAAAACCCCTACTTTATTTGAGCGTCTAGATCGTTTTGTTGGGAATATGGCATGGAAAGCTTCATTTCCTAATTATAACATCACCTCTGACTTCGATGCGAAATCAGATCACTGTTTTCTACTATTAAATACGGAGCCTCTTCCCCCAACAAATTCCCGTCCCCCACCAACCAAGTTCAGATTCGAAAATTGTTGGGCCTCCAATGAAGAAGGCATTGCTGTTGTAAAGCAAACTTGGTCATCCACCAAAGGCAATACTTTGGAAAAAATTAAAGCCGTTGGCTCCTGCCTACGAGACTGGCAATCCCAACAAAGATTTAAGTCCAATGGTCGCATCAATTTTCTTACTAAGGAAATTAATAAACTATTACAACGACCTCTCTCATCTACTGCCGAAAAAAGATATATCTCCGCCAAAACCGAGCTCCATAAACTTCTAGAGGAGCAAGAAGCATATTGGGCACAACGTTCTCGTAATCTATGGCTTTCCCAAGGGGACAAAAATACCCGGTTCTTTCATGCCCGAGCTTCCAATAGGAAGAAAAAGAATACTATCTCAGGCCTTTTAGACTCCAACAATGTCTGGCGCACGAATGATTCTGACCTTATGGAAATTGCCTCCTCATATTTCCATACTCTTTTTTCTTCGTCAAACCCTCACTTTTCTGACCAAATTCTATCAAAAATCACTCCTACTATCATGAATACTATGAATGAGTCCCTTTCCAAGGAATTCACTCCATAAGAAATCATCACTGCTTTTCGAGATATCGATCCTAGGAAAGCCCCGGGTATTGATGGCCTACCAAGTGGATTTTATCGTCAACATTGGGATACTGTAGGACCTGATATCATAACTCTGTGCCTTAATCTTCTTAAAGGTTCAGCTGATATGGCTTCAGTTAACCAAACTATTTTGGTTCTCATACCTAAGATTAAGGATCCCACTACTATGAGGCATCTTCGGCCCATCAGTCTCTGTACGGTAATTTACAAAATCATTGCTAAAGTTTTGGTTAATCGAATGAAACATACCATCCCATTCTGTATCAGTTCAAATCAAGCTGCTTTTGTTCAGGGACGCAATATTACAGATAATATCCTTATTGCCCACGAAGTTATTCATTCAATTAATACTGGCACCTCTAAATCTTCTCGAGGCGCTGCCCTCAAACTTGACATGGAAAAGGCCTTTGATAGGGTTGAGTGGTCATTTCTCGAAAATGTTATGACCCGTATGGGGTTTGCCGTATCATGGGTCTCTATTATCATGAGATGTATTACTTCAGTTTCTTTTACGGTTAAGGTAAACAATTCCTTTTCCCCTTTGTTTCGACCTCAAAGGGGCCTTCGTCAAGGTGACCCTTTATCTCATTTTCTTTTTCTATTTTGTACCCAAGGGCTTTCTGCTTTCTTGGTCGATGCTAAACAACAAGGCCTACTCCCAGGTTTAGGGGCTTGTAAGCATGGCCCCAAGGTTAACCACCTCTTATTTGCGGATGATTGTATAGTTTTCCTTAACTCAAATCCCGATGAAGCTGCACATCTTAAATTGGCCCTTCAGACTTATGCCTCTGCCTCTGGGCAAGCTATCAACTTTGATAAGTCTACTATATTTTACAATCCCCTTTGTTTATACGCACACCTACATCTACTCGTCAAGCTATTAATTCCTATCTTCAAGTTAGAGAGGTATCCAATCCTGGAGTCTATCTGGGGGTACCTCTTCTTATTGGTAAAAATAAGACCCTTGCTTTAGGGTTTATACGCGACAAAGTTCACGATAGATTATCCAACTGGGACAAACAACTTCTTTCCTTCAGTGGTAGGGAAATTTTTATTAAAGCCGTTTTACAATCTTTACCTCAATATGTTATGTCCTGTTATTTTATTACCTCAAAATATTATTGAAGATATGACATCTGCCATTCGTCGATATTGGTGGTCTGGGAAATCAAACAAGAAAGGTTGGCATATGCTCCCATGGGACCAAGTATGCCTGCCTAAATCTGTTGGCGGTATGGGTTTCCGGGATCTCAATAATTTTAACATTGCTCTTCTTGGCAAACAGCTCTGGCGCCTCATTTGCGAACCTGACTCCCTTCTAGGACAAATTTATAAATACAAGTACTTCCCAACGGGTAATATCCTTCATGCCTCTCGGCCTTCGCGAGGTTCTTTTGCCTGGCATGGTCTTTATAACGCTATGCAACACCTATTTGGTGGTTTCCTCTATCGTCCGGGTATTAACAGTAACATACGCATCCATCATGACAATTGGGGAGGCTCCTCGTCTGTTCACCTCTATGGGGACTATGAGCTATCGGAGGAAGTCCACATTCGTTGTCGAGATTTTATGCTGCGGAACCAAGCTGCATGGGACCATGTCAAAGTTCGTGCTTACTTTACTGTGGATGATGCCAATTCCATTCTTTCTGTTCCTATTATTAATGACTCTCGAGATACCATCCTCTGGAAGCCCAATGATTCTGGCATCTATTCTGTCAGATCTGGATACCTTTTCCTACAACGACCCCCTGAGCCTAGGCTCCGTCCCCCTCGATTTTGGAAATATCTTGCCAAGCTCAAAGTTTTGCCTAAGGTTAAAACTTTCGGCTGGCGTCTGGGGGCAGAAGCCCTGCCTGTTGGGGCTCGCCTTCAGACTTTTGCTCCAGACTCTGGTCCATGCCCCATTTGCAGCTCGGGTTTTGAGTCGATTCTCCATGCTCTTCGAGACTGCTCTGGTGCCTCGGAAACTCTTAAATTGATTGGTCTCCCTTCCTCCTTTATTAACAGTTCCGCCTCTTCGGGCCTCCAATGGCTTGAGGAAGGAGCTTCCCTTCTTTCTCCTAATGTGGCCTTTTCTTGACTACCCTCTGGAATATTTGGAACAGACACAACGATTGGATCCATAATAAACATCTTCAACCCCCTTGGCTAATTGCTGTCAACTCTATTAGTCTCCACAAGGATTACTCTAACTCTATATCTTCCACTACATCATCCATCCCCGTGACACTTCCTCCTCGATGGAGGCCTCCACCTCGTGGTTTTATTAAAGTAAATGTGGATGGGGCCTTTGATCCTTCCACTCGTGCAGCGGCGGTTGGTGTTGTCTCTCGGGATGACACTGGGACGGTTGTTGGTGGCCTGGCTTTTCCGCTGGGCAGTTGTTCTGACGCAATTTCATCCGAAGGGAAAGGTCTTCTTGCCGGCATCACTTTTGCCCTTTCTCAGGGTTGGAGCCATCTGATTCTCGAGACAGACTATGCATCCCTAGCAAACAGGATCAACTCTCTTGGGCCAGATCTTTCTCCTTTGGGTCCGATGATTCTGGAGGCTCATACTGCTTTGGAGGACTTTTCTGTGGCACATGTTCAGTACATTCGCCGTGAGGCTAATCTTGTAGCTCATACTTTGGCTACCCATTCCCTTAGATCCATGTCTTCTTTATCTTTTAGATCTAGCTACCCTGATTGTATCAAAAACATTGTACTTTGAGAGGTTTAACCTCGGTTAATAATATATTTTGGGTACTCTTTTCCCCTGTTTAGGTTTCTCCAAGCCTTGTGCTTGGGGTTTTTAGTAGGGGTTTTTAATGAGGCCCGTTTTCTTCAAAAAAAAATTCCAACGGGTCCATTGAAAGGACCATTTCGACCCGCTCGTCTGAAACCTCTACAAAAAGGACTGCAAAACAAGTTTTAATCAAATATTAGGAGTTCAAATAATTGATTAGGAGCTTTTCAACACAATTATATTGCAAAACCTCAATTTCTATACTTTTTACTCAGTTAAAATTCCAACGGGTCCATTGAAAGGCCCATTTCGACCCGCTCGTCCGAAACCTCTACAAAAAGGACTGCAAAGCAAGTTTTAATAAAATTTTAGGAGTTCATGTAATTGATTAGGAGCTTTTCAACACAATTATATTGCAAAACCTCAATTTTAGTACTTTTTTCTCAGTTAAAATTCCAACGGGTCCACTGAAAGGCCCATTTAGACCTGCTCGTTTGAAACCTCAACAAAAAGGACAGCAAAAAGGTTTTATTCAAATATTAGGAGTTCAAATAATTGATTAGGAGCTTTTCAAAACAATTATATTGCAAAACCTCAATTTCTGTACTTTTTACTCAGTTAAAATTCCAACGGGTCCATTGAAAGGCCCACTTAGACCTGGTCGTCTGAAACCTCTACAAAAAGGACCGCAAAAATGTTTTATTCAAATATTAGGAGTTCAAATAATTGATTAAGAGCTTTTCAACACAATTATATTGCAAAACCTCGATTTATGTACTTTTTACTAAGTTAAAATTCCAACGGGTCCATTGAAAGGACCATTTCGACCCGCTCCTCCGAAACCTCTACAAAAAGGACTACAAAACAAGTTTTAATCAAATATTAGGAGTTCAAATAATTGATTAGGAGCTTTTCAACACAATTATATTGCAAAACCTCAATTTCTGTACTTTTTACTCAGTTAAAATTCCAACGGGTCCATTGAAAGGCCCAATTCGACCCGCTCGTCCGAAACCTCTACAAAAAGGATTGCAAAACAAGTTTTAATAAAATTTTAGGAGTTCTTGTAATTGATTAGGAGCTTTTCAACACAATTATATTGCAAAACCTCAATTTCTGTACTTTTTACTCAGTTAAAATTCCAACGGTTCCACTGAAAGGCCCATTTGGACTTGCTCGTTCGAAACCTCAACAAAAAGGACAGCAAAAAGGTTTTATTCAAATATTAGGAGTTCAAATAATTGATTAGGAGCTTTTCAAAACAATTACATTGCAAAACCTCAATTTCTGTACTTTTTACTCAGCTAAAATTCCAACGGGTCCATTGAAAGGCCCATTTCGACCTGGTCGTCCGAAACCTCTACAAAAAGGACCGCAAAAATGTTTTAATCAAATTCTAGGAGTTGATGTAATTGACTAAGAGCTTTTCAACACAATTATATTGCAAAACCTCCATTTCTGTACTTTTTACTCAGTTAAAATTCCAACGGGTCCATTGAAAGGCCCATTTCGACCCGCTCGTCCGAAACCTCTACAAAAGGACCGCAAAACAAGTTTTAATCAAATTTTAGGAGTTTATGTAATTGATTAGGAGCTTTTCAACATAATTATATTGCGTAACCTCAATTTCTGTACTTTTTACTCGGTTAAAATTCCAACGGGTCCATTGAAAGGCCCATTTAGACCTGCTCCTCTGAAACCTCTACAAAAAGGACCGCAAAAATGTTTTATTAAAATACTAGGAGTTCAAATAATTGATTAAGAGCTTTTCAACACAATTATATTGCAAAACCTCAATTTCTGTACTTTTTACTCAGTTAAAATTCCAACGGGTCCATTGAAAGGCCCAATTCGACCCGCTCGTCCGAAACCTCTACAAAAAGGATTGCAAAACAAGTTTTAATAAAATTTTAGGAGTTCTTGTAATTGATTAGGAGCTTTTCAACACAATTATATTGCAAAACCTCAATTTCTGTACTTTTTACTCAGTTAAAATTCCAACGGTTCCACTGAAAGGCCCATTTGGACCTGCTCGTTCAAAACCTCAACAAAAAGGACAGTAAAAAGGTTTTATTCAAATATTAGGAGTTCAAATAATTGATTAGGAGCTTTTCAAAACAATTACATTGCAAAACCTCAATTTCTGTACTTTTTACTCAGCTAAAATTCCAACGGGTCCATTGAAAGGCCCATTTCGACCTGGTCGTCCGAAACCTCTACAAAAAGGACCGCAAAAATGTTTTAATCAAATTCTAGGAGTTTATGTAATTGACTAGGAGCTTTTAAACACAATTATATTGCAAAACCTCAATTTCTGTACTTTTTACTCAGTTAAAATTCCAACGGGTCCATTGAAAGGCCCATTTCGACCCGCTCGTCCGAAACCTCTACAAAAGGACCGCAAAACAAGTTTTAATCAAATTTTAGGAGTTTATGTAATTGATTAGGAGCTTTTCAACATAATTATATTGCGTAACCTCAATTTCTGTACTTTTTACTCAGTTAAAATTCCAACGGGTCCATTGAAAGGCCCATTTAGACCTGCTCCTCTGAAACCTCTACAAAAAGGACCGCAAAAATGTTTTATTCGAATACTAGGAGTTCAAATAATTGATTAGGAGCTTTTCAACACAATTATATTGCAAAACCTCAATTTCTGTACTTTTTACTCAGTTAAAATTCCAACGGGTCCATTGAAAGGCTCATTTCGACCCACTCGTCCGAAACCTCTACAAAAAGGACTGCAAAACAAGTTTTAATTAAATTATAGGAGTTCATGTAATTTATTAGGAGCTTTTCAACACAATTATACTGCAAAACCTCAATTTCTGTACTTTTTACTCAGTTAAAATTCCAACGGGTCCATTGAAAGGCCCATTTAGATCTCCTCTGTAACCCCCATAGCCCGGCCTAGACGGTTGACCCGAAGTACGAAGATTACACGGGGAAAACCAAAGTCAACCCGAAAGTCAACCTTGATTAACGACCCTTTTTTTTCTTTTTAATCTTATCTAGATGCACATTAACCCTAGATGTGATCACACAAACACCATGCTCAAAGATCACAATCATCAGAGATCAAACAGGGTCCCAATTGAACAAATTACAACTTTAGGGACCAAATTGTAATTTCTGAAAACTTTAAGGACTTAACCAGATTTTAAGTTACCAACTTGAAATTAATCATGTTTCATGCTTCTCTGCCAAATTTCAGCTCAAACGGACATCCCGAACTCATACAATTGCACAAACAAGATTCAGGACCAAAATGCAAACATTTTGAAACATTTAACTGCCCATCAGCCCCCAACGGTCACCCGTTCCGAAACAGGCCAAGGCCGTTCCGAAACACGGGCCGTTCTGCAACACGTTCCGCAACGGGGGTCTGGCAGAATGCTTTCCGTTTCGGAACGGTGACACCCGTTTCGGACGCCTGGGTTCATGCAGGGCACCCGTTCCGAAACGGTGTTGCCTGTTCCGAAACGCCTAGCCCAGAATGTTGCATTTTGCTCACTCAAACACACAATTGATCAATCAAACATGCTCCAAAAGCCACCAAACTTTACCAACATGCAATTCAACATAAAAGAGACATACTTGCATCAACAATTCAACAAATAACCATCACATATGAAAAGCCCCAAATCTATAGGCATGCTTCCTACACAAGCAACCATTTAAGCACAAACCATTCAATTCAACCTCAATTAAGCCAATTTATGATTCAACATCATTAACAACAGTATTTAAACATTCATGATCAACACATACGATCACATTAACAACAATCCGAGAGATTCTACCCCATTGCCCTTATTAACTATAGCTATTCACCGAGACATACATCTCCATTGGAGTCCACCTTGAATCCCTTGCTCCTTGCTGTCCAAACTTCAAGAATCTGCATTGATGGACAAAAAGGAGCGTAAGCACATAATGCTTAGTGAGGAATGCTCAAAACCAAAACACCATCAATGCAGCGGGTCTTTAAAACACTTTAAAACCAACCCGATTTGCTTTCCAAAACCATGTTCGAAAACTCTTTCAACATCAAGCTCAAAACATGCATAAACACCATATGCCAAGCTTAAACAAAACCATGGAAAACACATCCTTTCCACAACATACCTTTCTTTAACTTGAAAACCACATCAAACAAGAAACCATTTAAAACCATAGTTCAATTAAACCATTTCATGCATTTAATCAAGGCATTATAAAACCATAACATCATATTCACATGCCTTTAACAACAAGTCATACATGACTCCAATGCAACATAGGTAATCCATGCTCTCATGCATCATTTATCAAATGATAACCAACACTTGTTCAACATACAAGTAGCATGCTTTTACTAGCATCATACACATCCCATGCAACAATGCATCTTACCAAGCAATCTCATGCTTCTCATGCAAACATGCATCAATTCAAGCATCTCATGCTTCACATGCAACCATGCATCATTTCAAGCAATCTCATGCTTCACATGCAACTATGCATCATTTCAAGCAATTCCATGCTTCACATGCAACTATGCATCATTTTAAGCAATTCCATGCTTCACATGATCAAGAACATTATATTGGCTTCCAAGAGATCAACCATATTCACTTTCCAACTTTCCAACCCGATCGGATATGCGGATTACAAGCGTGTCCCAACGCTTCCTACACACTACCCAATCCAAGGTCTTCCCGTGGGCAACAACCTCCACTGACCTCAATCTCCTAAGGTTCCCATGTATGGACTTTTAAACACCATACAACCTTAGCTTTTCCTCAAGGTTACCATGTATAAACATACACCCTTGACATGCACAAGGCCTTCCCGTATGGACTTTCAACCACCATACAACCTTTGCATAACCGATTGGTAGTTGTAGACATCATCTAACGAGATCCGGGACATCACACACAAGATCCACACATGGACTTAACCATTGCCATTGTGATCTTAACAAGTACAAGGTTCTCACATAAGGACTTTTAACCACCTTATAACCTTTACTTAACCAAGGTCTACCGTGGGCAACAACCTCCACTACGACCTTAAGCAACCGAGGTCCTCCCGTGGGCACACCCTCCACTAACCTCATCTCGTTAGGAATACTTGAGGGGAGTTTACCCGGTCCACACTTGACCACTCCGCCATCAAGGCGACTTAATTCACGGTGCACCCAATCCTATAGCCGGCTAATTATACCCGATCAACGAACCAAGAACCATCCACATCTCTTGCCAACATAACCATCTTACCATAATATCCAATGTTCCACATGCATAAACATAATGCAAGCCATCACAACATTAGCTCAATGATCCACATGCATACACATAATGCAAAACCATCACATCATTAGCTCAATGATTCACATGCATAAACAATATGCACAAGGTAACAATTATCATCATTAATCATCATCAACTCACTATTTTTAAGCATCATACAAAGCCAATGAACAACATGCAACACTATGCATCAAAACCACATTTTCATTGCACTAAACCAAGGATCTCTTACCTTGAGCACCCCTTTTCGATTGACTTTCAAAACCAGCATTAAACCATGCTAAAACATGCTTACAAAACAGAATTAAACCATGCAATAACACATGCACATCAATCATCAACCACAATTGATTTTAAAACCAAATCATACACAATCCAAGAGCAAAAACCCATCCACTTACTCTTGAGCTTAGCAAAGTTGTTTAGACTTAAACTAAGCTCCCAAAAACCTTCAAACCTTGTTTCAAAAGCTGAAATCCCAACTTCACTCACCGATTACCAAACAAGCCTAGCCAACAAGCTTTCCAAGCTTCCGAAACCTTCCGAAAACACCTCCAAAGCTCAAGGATCAACCTCCCCTGTTTCAAGCACACAAAAACAGAACATTAATGCATCCATATGCATTAAAACACCAGCAACATCAACACAACTCGCTGCTCATCACAAAACTAGCAATTTGGCTACCAAACACAACCGAAATCACCTCCAAACACTTCCAAAACTTAACCCAGCCAAGATCCATCACTTCTAACCATTTTTATACATCAAATAACATGCAAAATGATCACAACCACGTCCTTATACCTCCAGGTATAACAGATCACCAAAAACACTCCAAAAACAACCAAAAACTCAAGCCAAACTTAGGAAATTCAACCTATCCGGGATTGCATTGATTAAACCTCAACTTCTAATCAATTTAACATTCATTTAACATCAATTTAACACCTCAAAACCCTGCTTAAACAGATCACACGAAAATTTCACCAAAATCCTCAAATCTTGTATTTTAGCCAAAAATCAAGATCTCAATTGAAAAGCCTTTAATAAAACATGAATCAAGGATTGAGAACTTAGGAATTTCAGTAAAGAACTGATAGTTTAGAGGAGAAGGACGTTCTTACCTCCAAACTTGAATTTCTCCATTTTAGAGCCAAAATGCTTGATGAATCAACTTGTAAATTGAGAGGTTTTGATGATGAGATGATTAGGAATCAAATGAGAGTTGAAATGAGAGATGTAGATGTCAAAATCAGAGAAAGAAATCTGAGGAAATCTTGTTTGGGTAGAGAGAAAATGAGAGAAAATAGAATTTGAGAGAAAATAGAAAGTTAGTTGAAAATTGGTTAAAAATGATTTCCCTCTCTTTTCTTAATCTTTAAAATCAGATTTGAGTCATAAAATATCTTAGAAAAATCTGGAGAAATCCTTTTTGGAATAATAGCTCCTTAAAGA
This sequence comes from Hibiscus tridactylites, assembly GCA_958450335.1. NCBI lineage: Eukaryota > Viridiplantae > Streptophyta > Magnoliopsida > Malvales > Malvaceae > Hibiscus > Hibiscus tridactylites. The sequence goes on from OY288270.1 coordinate 46,382,417, forward strand.
TTCAAAGTTTCAATCCTTTATAAAACTGTCCCGCAACTTTCAAAAATTACATTTTGGTCACTAGCCAAAATGTCAACCTTCCGAACCTCATTTTCCAAAATTGATTTCACAGTTCACTTATACATATTAAAAGATGATTTTAGAATATTTTTCCATATTTTTAATGCAACCCGAACTAGGCTTTCCTAAATTCCCCCTTAAATATTCGATCAGCACTTTGACCGAACCGGTCAACGCCAAAACTTCCGAGCCCAAAACCGGGGCGTTACATCCTCGTCCGAAACCTCTACAAAAAGGACCACAAAAAGTTTTATTCAAATATTATGAGTTCAAATAATTGATTAGCAGCTTTTCAACACAATTATATTGCAAAACCTCAATTTCTGTACTTTTTACTCTGTTAAAATTCCAACGGGTCCATTGAAAGGCCCATTTAGACCTGCTCGTCCGAAACCTCTACAAAAAGGACCGCAAACAGGTTTTATTCAAATATTAGGAGTTCAAATAATTGATTAGGAGCTTTTCAACACAATTATATTGCAAAACCTCAATTTCTGTACTTTTTACTCAATTAAAATTCCAACGGGACCATTGAAAGGCCCATTTAGACCTGCTCGTCCGAAACCTCTACAAAAGGACTGCAAAAATGTTTTATTCAAATATTAGGAGTTCAAATAATTGATTAGGAGCTTTTCAACACAATTATATTGCAAAACCTCAATTTTTGTACTTTTTACTCAGTTAAAATTCCAATTGGTCATGTTGAGTGTGTAAAAGTTCTATTATTTACACCCTTTTTAACCCATATTTCTGCTGCATTCAAGCATTATTCATTGCATTTTGGTTAGTTTACAGCAAAACATCACAAATATATTAAAAGACACAGATTCTACTAAGAATGGCTGTTTTTGCAGGTTGCCGCCGTAGCAGATGGTGAGGGCAGGCGCTGGGCAGAGAAGCAGAAGAGCTGAACTGGACAAGCAGACTAAGAGGACGATGCTGCCATGGTTGCTACCGTGACAGTAGAGGACGACAACAGTTTTTAGGAGAAGAAGCAAAGTAGACCTCGACAGATAGAGAAAATTCAGCCCGTGTGTCGTGTGAAAACCATATATTTTTCCAAGCCCCAGATCAAAAGATATGTCAAGCCCAAAGTTCAAGGAGAGAAAATCCAAAGCAAGAAGATGACGGCTGGGAAGTAGATTCCTTGAAGATTTAGTCTTTATTAGAATCATACTTTTATTTAATGTTGTATTCTTGCTATTTTAGATAACTTGAGCCCAAAGCTTATATAAGGGCATGTATTTTAACCTAGAGAGCATAACCGATTACCCTAGCTTCTTCCCAAAAATTCTAGCCGATTTTCTTCCCCCATCATGTTCTAAATTTCCCCTAGGGCCACAGGTTGATTTGTAAAGTAGTTGCAAGGGTTGTTTTGTTTTAGGAATTTTCAGTTCAATAAAATAAACTTCAAGTTCTCTTATTTTGGTTATTAATGTCTTGCAAGAGCATCGGGAGAGCATTGTGAGGTTATCTATTTACTTAGCATCGGGAGAGTTAAGTATACGAAAGAAATAAGAGCAAGTTCTCTAGTTTATAGTTGAACTATCTCGGGCCTAGGGATAGGACGAGTTAAGTGGCTAAAGAAGAATTCATACACATCGGTGTTCATCCTTCGATTCACGCCGGGAGGTATCATCAAAGACGTGATCATCGACAGACTTGGACCTAGGGATAGGCCAAGGCACATCTGGGATTCTTGCCAAACTTGAAGTACTGAGTTGAGTGTTTGCTGCCGCGACAATCAATGGACTGCTGCCGCGGCAGGTGCTGCCGCGACGAGCGCGACGACAGAACTGGATTTCCTAAACTCTGCAATACCTGCACTACTGAGCAATTCAATACCAGCCCATTCTCTCTATCTTGATATCTCTACTCTTTTATTTAAGTTTACTTTATTATTTTCGTGACAACTTCTCAAATATTTTCTTTACTTTCGTGTAGTGAATTAAGGTGAAGCTATTAGCCCAATCCCTGTGGAGACGATATCCGATACTTCGTATCACTTTACTACTTGCGTCGTGTATACTTGCACTACCATTGCGATAGACTATTTTACACGCAACATGTTTTGGCGCCATTGTCGGGGATTGGCAACATAACTCTACCTTTTCTTTTATTGCACTTTTCGTTTTTATTTTTATTTTTCAATTTTTCTTTGGTGCATTCAACTCTTGCTTTTCACAAGGTTACTTGTTTATGCGCAGATCGAATCGAGGTAAAGATCCTGAGTATCAATTAGATCCGGAAATCGAACGATCATTCAACCTCAAGAAACAACTTCGTCACTTACTAGCTAGGAACGAGTACCTTGAGGAACAACTAGAGAAGATGGCCCACAATGGTAACGACCCGCCTGTCGGTGATATTATACTGCCTGCCGGCAACCCTGCTGCCGCTGCCGGACGACGGTCCTGTCGTGACTACATGTTGAACGATCATGTAGAACTGGAGACCACGCTGCCGGACATAGATGTTGACAACTTCGAGCTGAAACCTGTCATGTTTAGTATGATCAACAATGCCGGTCAATTTAGTGGTGCTGTTACAGAGGATGCTAGGGAGCATCTCAAAACGTTCCAGAAGATCTGTGGTTCGTTTAGACTGCCAGGAGTTAATCCGGAGATACTGAGGCTTCGGTTATTTCCCCATTCATTGAGGGACAAAGCAAAAACTTGGTGGAATAAACTTACATCGGGTTCAATTAGAACTTGGGCAGATTTATCTCGTGAATTTTTATCTCGTTTTAATCCTTCGCATTTATCTGAGCGATTACGTAATGAAATTGCTACTTTTCAATAGGAAGATGACGAGCCAATGCACGAGGCCTGGGACAGATTTACTACTCTTCTATGGAACTGCCCAATGCATGGATTCCCCGTCTGGAATCAGGTAACAAAGTTTTATAATGCTGCCAACTTACAAACTCGTATTCGAATTGATTCAGCAGCAAATGGACTATTATTGGATAAAGATCTGGACGAGGCAATGCAAGTATTGAAAAATCTAGCTAAGAATGAGGAGCAGTTTCCGACAGCAAGAAGAGGGGGTAAACGGGTACTAGCTGTCAAGGATTATGAGGCCGACAGCATGAATGAAATCACAGGTAGCATTCCTTACTAAAGCAATGAAAAGGTTATTGAATGATGATGCACAACATGGATTTGCTGTTGAGGAGGTATGTGAAATTTGTGAGGGAAATCATAGTTCGGATGAATGCCCGATACAGTTAGAAGAGGGAAAATATGTTGGAAACTATAAGCCGAATTACAATTCCAACAACTATAATCCCAACTAGAGAAAGGATCCCAAGTTTTCTTGGAGTAATCCTAATAATGCCCTGAATCCTCAAGCACACAATCAGAATCAGGGAGGACCTAGATTGCTGACGCGACAGCAACTGCCGCCGCAGCAGCAACAGCAGCCACCAGCTGCCACGAGCAGTATACTGGAACAGACTCTGGCTACGTTTATGTCTCAGACAGGTACTTATATTGAGAATATGAATCAGTTTGTCAAGAAAACAGAGACATTCATGGATAAAACAGAGATGCGGATGACGAATCATGAAGCTACTCTGAAATCTTTGGAGACACAAATGGGTCAGGTTTCCCAACAAATTAAGCCAAGGCAGACTGGAGGATTTCCTAGTAACACTGAAAATGCTAGGCAGCCCACACATGAGCAATGTAAGGCCATTACTACTAGGAGTGGGAAGAAACTACCAGGGCCGGAAAAAGAAGCTGAAACAGTAAGAAAACCAGCCTTGGACAGACCTGCCGAGGAAGCTGCCTCGACAGGTAACAAACAGACTGCTACCGATGAGCCTGTCACGACAGCAGAAGCGACAGAGGAGAAAAATGATGAACCCAAACCTCCTCAGATTCCTATGCAGTGGGAAGGACGTATTGCTGATTATCGTCCCCACCTCCTTTTCCTCAACGGTTACAGCATGCTAAGCAAGAATCTCAGCTCAAAAAGATTTATGATATTTTAAAGCAGGTTCACATTAATATTCCGTTGTTAGATGCCGTCAGGGAGATGTCCGGTTATGCTAAATTTCTCAAGGATGTCATGTCAAAGAAATCTAAACTTGGGGAATTTGAAACGGTAAAGATGACAGAAGGTTGCATGAGTATTCTTCATCGGCAGCCACCCCAGAAAAAGAAGGATCCGGGGAGCTTCATCATACCATGTGTAATCGGAGATAAATATGTGGGTAAGGCACTTTGTGATCTTGGTGCTAGTATTAATTTAATGCCAAAATCTGTTTTTCAGAAACTATGTATTGGAAAGGCGCGGCCCACGACAGTAATTCTGCAGCTGGCAGACCGCTCTTATGTTCATCCGGAAGGAAAAATCGAAGATATTCTGGCAAGAGTGGATAAATTTATTTTTCCTGCTGACTTTCTTGTTTTAGATTGTGAGGCAGGCGAAAACGCACCAATCATCCTTGGGCGACTCTTCTTAGCCACGGGAAGATCACTGATTGATGTGGAAAAAGGAGAACTCACCATGAGAGTGAACGACCAAGAGATTAAGTTGAATGTTCTCCAAGCTATGAAGCATGCTGATGCAGACGAGGAATGTAAGGTTATCACTGAAGTTACCTTTGATCAACCCGGCATCAGATCGGGCTGTCACGACATCAAAATTGGTCACTGTCGCGGCAGCCACCTACAGGCCTGTCACGACAGCACCGACGACAACAACTCCTCTGAATCCGATACATCTGATACTAAAGATCAGAAGGAGGTATACTGGATAGGCGATCGTCCGAGTAAGTTATTCGAACCTTTAAATTATACTTCGGATAACCATGCAATCCAAAAGCCATCTACTGTTGAGCCCCCTGTTTTAGAACTGAAGCCCCTGCCAGGGCAGCTAAAATATGCTTTTCTTGGTTAAAATGATACGTTGCCCGTAATCATCTCTTCTAAGCTGCCACAGGAACAGGAACGACAGCTAATAGGGATGCTGCAGCAGCACAAAAAGGCAATTGGATGGACGATAGCTGATATTCAAGGCATTAGTCCGGCGTTATGCATGCACAAAATCCTTTTAGAGGAAGATCATAAACCGACTATAGATGCCCAAAGGCGGCTAAACCATGCGATGAAAGAGGTGGTGCGTAAAGAGATAATCAAATGGTTAGATGCTGGTATTATTTACGCCATCTCCGACAGCAAATGGGTGAGCCCGGTGCAATGCGTTCCAAAGAAAGGAGGAATGACCGTGGTGACCAATGAAAACAATGAGTTAATCCCAACCAGGACTGTGACCGATTGGAGGGTTTGTATGGACTATCGGAAGCTTAACAAAGCTACCCGAAAGGACCATTTTCCTTTACCCTTTATTGATCAAATGCTTGATAGATTAGCGGGTAAACCTTACTATTGTTTTCTTGATGGTTATTCAGGTTATAATCAAATAGCTATCGCACCAGAAGATCAAGAAAAGACGACTTTCACATGCCCCTACGGAACATATGCTTTTAGGAGAATGTCGTTGGATTATGCAATGCACCTGCCACCTTTCAAAGGTGTATGATGGCCATATTCTCCGACATGGTGGAGGACTTCCTTGAAATTTTTATGGATGATTTTTCAGTCTTTGGGGACGATTTTGAGAGCTGCCTAGGCAATCTACAAAAGGTACTTGAAAGATGTGAAAAAGCAAACCTGGTTTTAAATTGGGAAAAATGCCACTTTATGGTGGATGAAGGGATAGTCCTTGGTCATAAGATTAGCTGCCGTGGCATAGAAGTCGACAGGGCCAAGATTGAAGTGATCGAAAAGCTGCTGCCGCCAACCACAGTCAAGGGTATTCGAAGTTTCTTGGGACATGCTGGTTTTTATCGGAGATTTATTGCAAATTTCTCAAAAATCACCAAGCCTCTATGTCATCTTCTAGAGCAGAACCGACCCTTTGACTTTAATGATGAATGTACTGAAGCATTCAAGGTTCTGAAGGAAAAACTAGTAACAGCCCCAATAGTACAGCCACCAGACTGGACACAGCCATTTGAGATTATGTGTGATGCTAGTGACTATGTTGTCGAGGAAACACTTGGGCAGCGGAGACACAAGTTATTTCATGTCATATATTATGCCAGCAAGACACTGAATGACGCCCAAGTGAACTACACCACCACAGAAAAGGAGTTATTAGTTGTGGTGTTCTCCATTGACAAGTTTCGTTCTTACATACTTGGGACGAAGGTGATAGTGCACACGGACCATTCTGCCATGAAATATTTGTTCGCGAAAAAGGATGCAAAGCCTAGATTGATACGGTGGATCCTGCTATTGCAAGAATTCGACCTTGAAATCAAGGACAAAAAAGGGACAGAAAATCAGGTGGCAGATCACTTGTCAAGGTTGGAGAAGGGACAGAGTCTACCAACAGATGAGACAAACATACTGGAGACCTTCCCAGATGAGCAGCTCTTTGCTGCCGCAATCACTGCCGCGATAGCCATGGCGACAGGTAAGTCTTCTGAACTCCCCTGGTATGCTGATTTCGTTAATTTTATAGTTAGCGGAATAATTCCTTCTGATCTTAATTATCAAGCCAGTAAGAGGTTCCAAAATGATGTTAAGCATTATTATTGGGACAAACCTCTTCTTTTCAAAATATGTGCAGATCAGGGTATAAGAAGGTGTGTACCACAAGAAGAGCAAGAAGACATACTTCATCACTGCCATGCTTCACAGTATGGAGGTCACTTAGGAGGCAACAAAACTGCTGCCAAGGTGCTGCAGTCAGGGTTTTATTGGCCGTCACTGTATAAAGATGCTCAAATCTTCTACAAGAACTGTGACAGGTGCCAAAGGACAGGAAACATCTCAAGGAGAAACGAGATGCCGCTGCAGAACATTTTAGAAGTCGAAATCTTCGACGTTTGGGGGATTGATTTTATGGGACCTTTTCCATCTTCATGTGGAAATCTATACATCCTCCTGGCTGTAGATTATGTCTCTAAGTGGGTTGAAGCTATCGCCACTCAAAAGAATGATGCCAAAACAGTCCAAAGATTTTTACACAAAAACATTTTTTCTAGGTTTGGCATCCCTAAGGCGATTATCAGTGATGAAGGGAGACATTTCGACAATAGGGTTATTGCTGCCGCCTTGAAGAAATATGGTGTCAAGCATCGGATCGCGACAACATATCACCCACAGACCAATGGACAAGCTGAAATATCTAATAGGGAAGTTAAGAACATTCTTGAGAAGATGGTTAAGCCAACTAGGAAAGATTGGTCTTTACTCCTCAATGATGCATTATGGGCATACAAGACAACTTTTAAGACTCCATTGGGCATGTCTCCATACCGATTGATTTATGGGAAAACATGTCATCTACCTGTTGAGATAGAGCACAGAGCATATTGGGCAATCAAGGCAGTAAATATGGATTTGGACAGGGCAGGACAGAAAAGACTATTAGATTTGAACGAAATTGAAGAAATACGGACAATGGCCTACGACAATGCAAGAATCTACAAGGAGAAAACTAAGAAGTGGCATGACAGGAAGTTGCTGCCACGACAGTTCTGCCCAGGGCAGCTTGTATTGTTGTTCAATTCTAGAGTGAAACTTTTCCCAGGGAAACTGAAATCTAGATGGTCTGGCCCATTCCAAGTCGTACAAGTTTTTCCCCATGGTGTCATCACAATCCGGTCATTAAAAGACGGGCACCAATTCAAAGTCAACGGACAGCGCCTCAAGCATTATCAGGGGACTGAAGCCCCAGGAATGCAGGAAGTGGTTACCTTAGGAGATGCCCCACCTGACATCCCTAATTTAACCTAAATTTTATTTTTATTTTTATTATTTATTATTTATTAGGAAATAAGGTTTATTTTATTTGAATAATGTTTTTTATATTTATTGTTTTTAGGAAATAAAGGAGCCAAGAAGAACAGGAGGAGTGAACTCAGCCCACCACCCATCCATCATCCCAACAAAGCCCAATATTGAAGCCTGTCGTTACGGCTGCCATGACAGACACGGAAAAGATAGGCTGTCACCATGCTGCCATGACAGACGCGGAAACGTGTGTCAGACGCGTCAGACACGCTAAAGCTCAACAGCCGCCCTATTATTCGCGCCTGCCGTTACAGTTTCAACGGGCAGCAATTCCTCTTCTATAAAACCCCGTTTCATTTTCATTTTCATTTTCACTCACTTCTGCCTTTCTTACTTGCTCTCCATCTTTAGTTTTCATTTGCTTTCATTTACTTTTCACAACCCTTGCACTAACATGTCTTCCAGAAAAACCCGCCGCAATGCTGCCTCTACTTCCTCACCGGCAGCAACTCCCCCACAGTCCTTTGCAACCAGAGATCTGTGGGAAGAACGAGGCTTCATTTATACTCCAAAGGCAAAGAATCTAGGCCTCAAGACTTTCATAGCCAGGAAGATTAGAGCTCTATTATGGCAAACATTTGCGGAGCAACCAGAGGAGATGAACGAGACGCTGGTGAGTGAATTTTATGCTGCCATCAGCAGCAAAACGGCAACAACAGTGAGTGTTAGAGGGAAAGAGGTATCGTTTACAGCCGAGCACATCAACTCCTTATATGGCCTCTACATAGGCCCCAATGATGATACACAACAGCAGTTCCTCGACACCTTGGATGCTGCTTCCTATGACGCTTTCATGGCAGAACTGAAGGAAGAGGGGACCGAATGGAATACCAGCCGGAAAAATCCACACACGGTGAAGAGGGGGCAGCTGCTGCCGGAGGCAAAACTATGGAATGCCTTCATCAAAAAGGTTAGCCTTAATACACTCTATTTTAAATGAGCGGCCCATTAATGTGGGTAGTTATAATCGAGAGAGTATTTTGGAAAGTGCACATCGACCGACGGGCCTCCTTTTCCTCCCCTACCTCATCACATCACTCTGCCGCGGCCATAATGTGCCGGAAGCCGACACCGATTTAATAGTGAAAGGACGGGGTTGGATGGAAAAGAATATCCTCAGCCTCATGGAGCTGACCGTGGCCACCCCTCTATCATCATTCAACCCCGCTGCCGCCACAGCTGAATCATCAGAGCAGCCAAATCCTGCACCTGCCGTCGCAGCAGCTGCTCCGATAGACTCCTCCAATCAGATCCTAGCTGCCATTCAAAAGATGGAGGAAAGACAGTTGGGCCTCATGACATTCATCAGGGACTTCACCGCCTCTACGGTAAATTTTATTCAAAATACTTTAAATTTCCCTGATGCTGTTTTCCCCCACTTTCCCTGCCCATTACTTCACTGTCACCACCCCTGTCCATACACCTACACATGCTGCTACCCCACAAACACCATCTGCCGCCTCCATACCATCGCCTGCCCCGACAGCAGCCGACAACACTCATGCTGAACCATCTGCTCGAGGAACAAAGCGACCAGTGACATCGGATGACCTTGTTGCCTTCGTTGCTGGGTTCTCTTCCTCCTCCGTTTGGGCAGACAGTGACGATGAACCCTCTATTCAGAGGAACCTGTCGAAGGAATTTACATTGGTAAAGAGGCAGAAAAGAATGGCAGATAAGAAGACTCTGCCAAAGGCCAGCAGCAGCAGTGACAGCAGTGACAGCAGCGGCAGCAGCTCTGATATTCAGGTTGTTCAGCAACCACCCCAGCCCGCCCCGCGAACTAGAACCCGCCGCCAGATCCGCCTCAGCAGCAGCAGTGAAGACAATGATTAAAATTTAAGTTTCTTATCTTCTTATTGTTGCCTGCCATATACATTTTGTGATGTACTGCCTTCATATGTTTTCATTTTTATATTGTCATTTGCATTGAGGGCAATGCAACCCTCGAGTTTGGGGGTGGCAACCCTCCATATTAATGGAGTACATCTTAGTTAAATTTTGTGTCTTTTACTTAGTTATTTTTCTCTCTTAAAAAAAGATGAAAATATTGAAAATTTTGGCTGAAAATTGTGAACTGAACTTGCCTGTCGTGACAGCTCTGTAGTGGCAGAAACTTTAGGATAGTTTAAGGAGAAGTTTAGAGCCTTTCTATAGTTCTGAAAACTTAAACACCATTGTGACTGTTATACTGCTTAGACATCTTTTAGCCAAACTAGAATAGGAAGCTTAGCACTTGAATAGTCCCTAGAGGTGCCCAACACTGGCTCTAGGAAAGAAGTTTAGCAAAAGAAACTCAACAGCCCTAGAGGTGCCCGAAACTGGCTCTATGAAGTTAACTAGAGGTGCCTAAAACTGGCTCTAGTAAAACTTTAGCTTGAAAAATAGAGAAATCGAGTCAAAACAAAAAAATAAAGAAGCATGAAAATGTGCCTTCAAAAAGATAAACTTTGGCATAAAAAATTCGAGTTAAGAGTTGAATATTCTAGTGAAACTAAGAGAGTCTTGGCATATAACTGTTCACAAGCATGCACATACTACACGAGGACTATAGTGAGATTCCGGACAGATCCTAACTTATCCGACAGGTTGCTGCCATCACAGGGAATGAATGACGGGTAAGGGAAAGTTCATTGTTTGAAAGCCAAAACAAAAATATTTCATTTTTCTTTTAGGTCTTAGTTGCTTGAGGGCAAGCAAAAACTTGAGTTTGGGGGTGTGTTGAGTGTGTAAAAGTTCTATTATTTACACCCTTTTTAACCCATATTTCTGCTGCATTCAAGCATTATTCATTGCATTTAGGTTAGTTTACAACAAAACATCACAAATATATTAAAAGGCACAGATTCTACTAAGAATGGCTGTTTTTGCAGGTTGCCGCCGTAGCAGATGGTGAGGGCAGACGCTGGGCAGAGAAGCAAAAGAGCTGAACTGGACAAGTAGACAAAGAGGACGATGCTGCCATGGTTGCTGCCGTGACAGCAGAGGACGACAACAATTTTGAGGAGAAGAAGCAAAGTGGACCTCGACATATAGAGAAAATTCAGCCCGTGTGTCGTGTGAAAACCATATATTTTTCCAAGCCCCAGATCAAAAGTTATGTCAAACCCAAAGTTCAAGGAGAGAAAATCCCAAGCAAGAAGATGACGGCTGGAAAGTAGATTCCTTGAAGATTTAGTCTTTATTAGAATCATACTTTTATTTAAAGTTGTATTCTTACTATTTTAGATTACTTGAGCCCAAAGCTTATATAAGGGCATGTATTTTAACCTAGAGGGCATAACCGATTACCCTAGCTTCTTCCCAAAAATTCTAGCCGATTTCCTTCCCCCATCATGTTCTAAATTCCCCCTAGGGCCACAGGTTGATTTGTAAAGTAGTTGCAAGGGTTGTTTTGTTTTAGGAATTTTCAGTTCAATAAAATAAACTTCAAGTTCTCTTATTTTGGTTATTAATATCTTGCAAGAGCATCGGGAGAGCATTGTGAGGTTATCTATTTACTTAGCATCGGGAGGTACCATCAAAGACGTGATCATCGACAGACTTGGACCTAGGGATAGGCCAAGGCACATCTGGGATTCTTGCCAAACTTGAAGTACTGAGTTGAGTGTTTGCTGCCGCGACAATCAACGGACTGCTGCCGCGACAGGTGCTGCCGCGACGGGCGCAACGACAGAACTGGATTTCCTAAACTCTGATATACCTGCACTACTGAGCAATTCAATACCAGCCCATTCTCTATATCTTGATATCTCTACTCTTTTATTTAAGTTTACTTTATTATTTTCGTGACAACTTCTCAAATATTTTCTTTACTTTCGTGCAGTGGATTAAGGTGAAGCTATTCGACCAATCCCTGTGGAGACGATATCCGATACTTTGTATCACTATACTACTTTCGTCGTGTATACTTGCACTACCATTGCGATAGACAATTTTACACGCAACAGGTCCATTGAAAGGCCCATTTCGACCCGCTCGTCCGAAACCTCTACAAAAGGACTGCAAAACAAGTTTTAATCAAATTTTAGGAGTTCAAATAATTGATTAGGAGCTTTTCAACACAATTATATTGCAAAACCTCAATTTCTGTACTTTTTACTCAGTTAAAATTCAAACGGGTTCATTGAAAGTCCCATTTCGACCCGCTCGTCCGAAACCTCTACAAAAAGGACCGCAAAACAAGTTTTAATCAAATTTTAGGAGTTTATGTAATTGATTAGGAGCTTTTCAACACAATTATATTGCAAAACCTCAATTTCTGTACTTTTTACTCAGTTAAAATTCCAACGGGTCCATTGAAAGGCCCATTTAGACCTGCTCGTCCTAAACCTCTACAAAAAGGACTGCAAAAATGTTTTATTCAAATATTAGGAGTTCAAATAATTGATTAAGAGCTTTTCAACACAATTATATTGCAAAACCTCAATTTCTGTACTTTTTACTCAGTTAAAATTCCAACGGTTCCATTGAACGGCCCATTTCGACCCGCTCATCCGAAACCTCTACAAAAAGGACTACAAAACAAGTTTTAATCAAATTTTAGGAATTCATGTAATTGATTAGGAGCTTTTCAACACAATTATATTGCGAAACCACAATTTCTTTACTTTTTACTCAGTTAAAATTCAACGGGTCCATTGAAAGTCCCATTTAGACCTGCTCGTCCGAAACCTCTACAAAAAGGACAACAAAAGAAATTTTAATCATATATTAGGAGTTCAAATAATTGATTAGGAGCTTTTCAACACAATTATATTGCAAAACCTCAATTTCTGTACTTTTTACTCAGTTAAAATTCCAACGGGTCCATTGAAATGCCCATTTCGACCTACTCGTCCGAAACCTCTACAAAAAGGACTGCAAAACAAGTTTTATTCAAATATTAGGAGTTCATGTAATTGATTAGGAGCTTTTCAAAACAATTATATTGCAAAACCTCAATTTCTATACGTTTTAATCAGTTAAAATTCCAACGGGTCCATTGAAAGGCCCATTTCGACCCGCTCGTCCGAAACCACTACAAAAAGGACTACAAAACAAGTTTTAATCAAATTTTAGGAATTCATGTAATTGATTAGGAGCTTTTCAACACAATTATATTGCGAAACCACAATTTCTTTACTTTTTACTCAGTTAAAATTCAACGGGTCCATTGAAAGTCCCATTTAGACCTGCTCGTCCGAAACCTCTACAAAAAGGACAACAAAAGAAATTTTAATCATATATTAGGAGTTCAAATAAATGATTAGGAGATTTTCAACACAATTATATTGCAAAACCGCAATTTATGTACTTTTTACTCAGTTAAAGTTCCAACCGGTCAATTGAAAGGCCCATTTCGACGCGCTCGTCCGAAACCTCTACAAAAAGGACTGTAAAAAAAGTTTTAATCAAATTTTAGGAATTCATGTAATTGATTAGGAGCTTTTCAACACAATTATATTGCAAAACCTCAATTTCTGTACTTTTTACTCAGTTAAAATTCCAACGGGTCCATTGAAAGGCCCATTTCGACCTGCTCGTCCGAAACCTCTACAAAAAGGACCGCAAAAATGTTTTATTCAAATATTAGGAGTTCAAATAATTGATTATGAGCTTTTCAACACAATTATATTGCAAAACCTCAATTTCTGTACGTTTTACTCAGTTAAAATTACAACGGGTCCATTGAAAGGCCCATTTAGACCTGCTCGTCCGAAACCTCTTCAAAAAGGAGCGCAAAAATGTTTTTTCAAATATTACGAGTTCAAATAATTGATTAGCAGCTTTTCCACACAATTATATTGCAAAATCGCAATTTATGTACTTTTTACTCAATTAAAATTCCAACGGGTCAATTGAAAGGCCCATTTCGATGCGCTCGTCCGAAACCTCTACAAAAAGGACTGCAAACAAGTTTTAATCAAATTTTAGGAGTTCATGTAATTGATTAGTAGCTTTTCAACACAATTATATTGCAAAACCTGAATTTTTGTACTTTTTACTCAGTTAAAATTCCAACGGGTCCATTGAAAGGCCCATTTCGACCTGCTCGTCCGAAACCTCTACAAAAAGGACCGCAAAAATGTTTTATTCAAATATTAGGAGTTCAAATAATTGATTAGGAGCTTTTCAACACAATTATATTGCAAAACCTCAATTAATGTACTTTTTACTCAGTTAAAATTCCAACGGGTCCATTGAAAGGCCCATTTAGACCTGCTCGTCCGAAACCTCTACAAAAAGGACCGCAAAAATGTTTTATTCAAATATTAGGAGTTCAAATAATTGATTAGGAGCTTTTCAACACAATTATATTGCAAAACCTCAATTTCTGAACTTTTTACTCAGTTAAAATTCCAACGGGTCCATTGAAAGGCCCATTTAGACATGCTCGTCTGAAACCTCTACAAAAAGGACCGCAAAAATGTTTTATTTAAATATTAGGAGTTCAAATAATTGATTAGGAGCTTTTAAACACAATTATATTGTAAAACCTCAATTTCTGTACTTTTTACTCAGTTAAAATTCCAACAGGTCCATTGAAAGGCCCATTTCGACCAGCTCGTCCGAAACATCTACAAAAAGGACCGCAAAAATGTATTTTTCAAATATTAGGAGTTCAAATAATTGATTAGGAGCTTTTCAACACAATTATATTGCAAAACCTCAATTTTTGTACTTTTTACTCAGTTAAAATTCCAATGGGTCTATTGAAAGGCCCATTTAGACCTGCTCGTCCGAAACCTCTACAAAAAGGACCGAAAAAATGTTTTATTCAAATATTAGGAGTTCAAATAATTGATTAGGTGCTTTTCAAATCAATTATATTGCAAAACCTCAATTTCTGTACTTTTTACTCAGTTAAAATTCCAATGGGCCCATTGAAAGGCCCATTTCGACCCGCTCGTCCGAAACCTCTACAAAAGGACTGCAAAACAGGTTTTAACCAAAATTTAGGAATTCATGTAATTGATTAGGAGCTTTTCAACACATTTATATTGCAAAACCGCAATTTCTGTACTTTTTACTTAGTTAAAATTCCAATTTGTCCATTGAAAGTCCCATTTAGACCTGCTCGTCCGAAACCTCTACAAAAAGGACCGCAAAACAAGTTTTAATCAAATATTAGGAGTTCAAATAATTGATTAGGAGCTTTTCAAAACAATTATATTGCAAAACCGCAATTTCTGTACTTGTGACTCACTTAAAATTCCAACAGGTCCATTGAAAGGCCCATTTCGAACCGCTTGTCCGAAACCTCTACAAAAACGACTGCAAAACAAGTTTTAATCAAATTTTAGGAGTTCAAATAATTGATTAGGAGCTTTTGAACACAATTATATTGCAAAACCTCAATTTCTGTACTTTTTACTCAGTTAAAATTCCAACTGGTCCATTGAAAGGCCCATTTCGACCTGCTCGTCCGAAACCACTAAAAAAAGGACCGCAAAACTAGTTTTAATCAAATTTTAGGAGTTCATGTAATTGATTAAGAGCTTTTCAACATAATTATATTGCAAAACCTCAATTTCTGTACTTTTTACTTAGTTAAAATTCCAACGGGTCCATTGAATGGCCCATTTAGACCTGCTCCTCTGAAACCTCTACAAAAACGACCGCAAAAATGTTTTATTCAAATATTAGGAGTTCAAATAATTGATTAGGAGCTTTTCAACACAATTATATTGCAAAACCTGAATTTCTGTACTTTTTACTCAGTTAAAATTCCAACGGGTCCACTGAAAGGCCCATTTCGACCTGCTCGTCCGAAACCACTACAAAAAGGACCGCAAAACTAGTTTTAATCAAATTTTAGGAGTTCATGTAATTGATTAAGAGCTTTTCAACATAATTATATTGCAAAACCTCAATTTCTGTACTTTTTACTTAGTTAAAATTCCAACGGGTCCATTGAATGGCCCATTTAGACCTGCTCCTCTGAAACCTCTACAAAAACGACCGCAAAAATGTTTTATTCAAATATTAGGAGTTCAAATAATTGATTAGGAGCTTTTCAACACAATTATATTGCGAAACCTGAATTTCTGTACTTTTTACTCAGTTAAAATTCCAACGGGTCCACTGAAAGGCCCATTTCGACCTGCTCGTCCGAAACCACTACAAAAAGGACCGCAAAAATGTTTTATTCAAATATTAGGAGTTCAAATAATTGATTAGGAGCTTTTCAACACAATTATATTGCAAAACCTCAATTTCTGTACGTTTTACTCAGTTAAAATTCGAACGGGTCCATTAAAAGGCCCATTTAGACCTGCTCGTCCGAAACCTCTACAAAAAGGACCGCACAAATGTTTTATTCAAATATTAGGAGTTCAAATAATTGATTAGGAGCTTTTCAACACAATTATATTGCAAAACCTCAATTTCTGTACTTTTTACTCAGTTAAAATTCGAACGGGTCCATTGAAAGGCCCATTTCAACCCGCTCATCCGACACCTCTACAAAAAGGACCGCAAAGATGTTTTATTCAAATATTAGGAGTTCGAATAATTTTTTAGTAGCTTTTCAAGACAATTATATCGCAAAACCTTAATTTCTGTACTTTTTACTCAGTTAAAATTCCAACGGGTCCATTGAAAGACCCATTTCGACCCACTCCTCTGAAACCTCTACAAAAAGGACTGCAAAACAAGTTTTAATCAAATATTAGGAGTTCAAATAATTGATTAGGTGCTTTTCAAATCAATTATATTGCAAAACCTCAATTTCTGTACTTTTTACTCAGTTAAAATTCAAACGGGTCCATTGAAAGGCCCATTTCGACCCGCTCGTCCGAAACCTCTACAAAAAGGACTACAAAATAAGTTTTAACCAAATTTTAGGAAATCATGTAATTGATTAGGAGCTTTTCAACACAATTATATTGCAAAACCGCAATTTCTGTACTTTTAACTCAGTTAAAATTCCAACGGGTCCATTGAAAGTCCCATTTAGACCTGCTCGTCCGAAACCTCTACAAAAAGGACCGCAAAACAAGGTTTAATCAAATATTATGAGTTCAAATAATTTATTAGGAGATTTTCAACACAATTATATTGCAAAACCGCAATTTCTGTACTTGTTACTCAGTTAAAATTCCAACGGGTCCATTGAAAGGCCCATTTCGACCCGCTCGTCCGAAACCTCTACAAAAAGGACTGCAAAACAAGTTTTTTTAGGATTTCATGTAATTGATTAGGAGCTTTTCAACACAATTATATTGCAAAACCTCAATTTCTGTACTTTTTACTGAGTTAAAATTCCAACGGGTCCATTGAAAGGACCATTTAGACCTGCTCGTCCGAAACCTCTACAAAAAGGACCGCAAAAATGTTTTATTCAAATATTAGGAGTTCAAATAATTGATTAGGAACTTTTGAACACAATTATATTGCAAAACCTCAATTTCAACCAGCTCGTCCGAAACCTCTACAAAAAGGACTGTAACACAAGTTTTATTCAAATATTAGGGGTTCAAATAATTGATTAGGACCTTTTCAACACAATTATATTGCAAAACCTCAATTTCTGTACTTTTTACTCAGTTAAAATTCCAACGGGTCCATTGAAAGGCCCATTTCGACCCGCTCGCCCGAAACCTCTACAAAAATGACCGCAAAAATATTTTATTCAAATATTAGGAGTTCAAATAATTGATTAGGAGCTTTTCAACACAATTATATTGAAAAACCTCAATTTCTGTACTTTTTACTCAGTTAAATTTCCAACGGGCCCATTGAAAGGCCCATTTCGACCCGCTCGTCCGAAACCACTACAAAAATGACCGCAAAAATATTTTATTCAAATATTAGGAGTTCAAATAATTGATTAGGAGCTTTTCAACATAATTATATTGCAAAACCTCAATTTCTGTACTTTTTACTCAGTTAAAATTCCAACGGGTCTATTGAAAGGCCCATTTAGACCTGCTCGTCCCAAACCTCTACAAAAAGGACCGCAAAAATGTTTTATTCAAATATTAGGAGTTCAAATAATTGATTAGGTGCTTTTCAAATCAATTATATTGCAAAACCTCAATTTCTGTACTTTTTACTCAGTTAAAATTCCAACGGGTCCATTGAAAGGCCCATTTCGACCCGCTCGTCCGAAACCTCTACAAAAAGGACTACAAAACAAGTTTTAACCAAATTTTAGGAAATCATGTAATTGATTAGGAGCTTTTCAACACAATTATATTGCAAAACCGCAATTTCTGTACTTTTTACTCAGTTAAAATTCCAACGGGTCCATTGAAAGTCCCATTTAGACCTGCTCGTCCGAAACCTCTACAAAAAGGACCGCAAAACAAGGTTTAATCAAATATTATGAGTTCAAATAATTGATTAGGAGATTTTCAACACAATTATATTGCAAAACCGCAATTTCTGTACTTGTTACTCAGTTAAAATTCCAACGGGTCCATTGAAAGGCCCATTTCGACCCGCTCGTCCGAAACCTCTACAAAAAGGACTGCAAAACAAGTTTTTTTAGGATTTCATGTAATTGATTAGGAGCTTTTCAACACAATTATATTGCAAAACCTCAATTTCTGTACTTTTTACTGAGTTAAAATTCCAACGGGTCCATTGAAAGGACCATTTAGACCTGCTCGTCCGAAACTTCTACAAAAAGGACCGCAAAACTGTTTTATTCAAATATTAGGAGTTCAAATAATTGATTAGGAGCTTTTGAACACAATTATATTGCAAAACCTCAATTTCTGTTATTTTTACTCAGTTAAAATTCCAACGGTCCATTGAAAGGCCCATTTCGACCCGCTCGTCCGAAACCACTACAAAAAGGACCGTAAAACTAGTTTTAATCAAATTTTAGGAGTTCATGTAATTGATTTGGAGCTTTTCAACACAATTATATTGCAAAACCTCAATTTATGTACTTCTTACTCAGTTAAAATCCCAACGGGTCCATTGAAAGGCCCATTTAGACCTGCTCCTCCGAAACCTCTACAAAAAGGACCGCAAAAATGTTTTATTCAAATATTAGGAGTTCAAATAATTGATTAGGACCTTTTCAACACAATTATATTGCAAAACCTCAATTTCTATACTTTTTACTCAGTTAAAATTCCAACGGGTCCATTGAAAGGCCCATTTCGACCTGCTCGTCCGAAACCTCTACAAAAAGGACCGCAAAAATGTTTTGTTCAAATATTAGGAGTTCAAATAATTGATTAGGAGCTTTGCAACACAATTATATTGCAAAACCTCAATTTCTGTACTTTTTACTCAGTTAAAATTCCAACGGGTCTTTTGAAAGGCCCATTTAGACCTGCTCGTCTGAAACCTCTACAAATAAGACTGCAAAAATGTTTTATTCAAATATTAGGAGTTCAAATAATTGATTAGGTGTTTTTCAAATCAATTATATTGCAAAACCTCAATTTCTGTACTTTTTACTCAGTTAAAATTCCAACTGGTCCATTGAAAGGCCCATTTAAACCTCCTCGTCCGAAACCACTACAAAAAGGAGCGCAAAAATGTTTTATTTAAATATTATGATTTCAAATAATTGATTAGGAGCTGTTCAAATCAATTATATTGCAAAACCTCAATTTATGTTCTTTTTACTCAGTTAAAATTCCAACGGGTCCATTGAAAGGCCCATTTCGACCCGCTCGTCCGAAACCTCTACAAAAAGGACTGCAAAACAAGTTTTATTCAAATATTAGGAGTTCAAATAATTGATTAGTAGCTTTTCAACACAATTATATTGCAAAACCTCAATTTCTGTACTTTTTACTCAGTTAAATTCCAACGGGTCCATGGAAAGGCCCATTTAGACCTGCTCGTCCGAAACCTCTACAAAAAGGACCGCAAAAATGTATTATTCAAATATTATGAGTTCAAATAATTGATTAGGAGCTTTTCAACACAATTATATTGCAAAACCTCAATTTCTGTACTTTTTACTCAGTTAAAATTCTAACGGGTCCATTGAAAGGCCCATTTAGACCTGCTCGTCCGAAACCTCTACAAAAAGGACTGCAAAACAAGTTTTATTCAAATATTAGGAGTTCAAATAATTGATTAGGAGTTTTTCAACACAATTATATTGCAAAACCTCAATTTCTGTACTTTTTACTCAGTTAAAATTCCAACGGGTCCATTGAAAGGCCCATTTAGACCTGCTCGTCCGAAACCTCTACAAAAACGACCTCAAAAAATGTTTTATTGAAATATTAGGAGTTCAAATAATTGATTAGGAGCTTTTCAACACAATTACATTGCAAAACCTCAATTTCTGTACTTTTTACTCAGTTAAAATTCCAACGGGTCCATTGAAAGGCCCATTTCGACCCGCTCGTCCGAAACCTCTACAAAAAGGACCGCAAAAATGTTTTATTCAAATATTAGGAGTTCAAATAATTGATTAGGAGTTTTTCAACACAATTATATTGCAAAATCTCAATTTCTGTACTTTTTACTCAGTTAAAATTCCAACGGGTGGGGCGTGGGTGTGGGATGGCTCTCAATTCTCTCTCAATTTTTTTCGGGGTCTCTTTTGGGTTTTGGCTTATTCTCTTATTCTTATTTCTTTTCCTTGTTTTCCGGGTACTCCACTATTCCCCTTCCCCTACACGACACCTCTCCATCTTCCGCCGAATTTGCCAAAACATCATCAAGTAAACCAGAAATTGTTGATTTCCTTGGAAATCGGTAAGGGAATGCAGAAGGCCATTCCACCTCGCCCCATATCCCCATTTTCATTTTTTAGTATATTTACTTTTTATATCTTTTCTCTCTATTTTTTAACACTTAATTTGTTTTTCCTTTGCGAGTGTTGGCCGGCTCTTGCATTACACAAAACCACCACCAGATCTAATTTATCTGATAAAGGGTTTATTTTCCCCGTCTTCTACACTGTTTTCTTCTTTTTTTGGGTGTTTTTGACGAGATCCAACCGGCGATCTCCAGATCTGAACGGTATGTTTTTCCGATCATCCTTTTGTTATATCCTTTTGTTATTTTGCTTCCTTTTAACTATTTCTAATGTTTTCATCGTTTTTTTCTTCTATTTGGGTTTTGATCCATATCAACTGCTATCGCGGAGGGCTTTTATTTTCTTTCCCTTCATCTCCATTTCTTGGGCGATATCTTCAAGAATCCTCCGAAATCTGAGGGTTTTTCTCCCAACGGCGTCCCACGGCGGTTGTAAAAACTTCAACTGATCGGTTTTATATCTCCTTTCTTCCCTTTCTATTTTTTGCCTTTTATTATATATTCGATTTATTGTTGTCTTGCTCTTTCCCCTTTTTCGTCTCTTTCTAGGGTTTTTCATCCCCTTGTTTTTAGGCCTTATCGTCTAACTTTTGATTTCCTTTTGCAGATACTGGGTTTTCCAGTCCTTGATGAACAATCATCTTCAATTTTTATAAGTCTGTTAGTTCATCGTCCTTTGATTCAGATAAGTGCTCAGGATTTTTCTTTAATTTCTTTTTTTCATTTTTTTAATTTCTGTCCACGTTTTGTTATGCTTTTACCCAATATAATTTTTTTCACTCTAGGGTTTCTTCCCTTTTTGTTTTACTGGCTTCTCATCCTAACAGATGATCTTCTTCTGCAGGTTATGGGTTTCCCGTCTCTAATTGGAAAACCCGATTCACCTTCTCGAATCTGCACCTATTTTCTTGTTACAAATCTTTAACCCTTCTCTGTTCATCTTTTCTCCTCTGCATATTTCTTCTATTCCTTTTCTTTTTATTATCATATTGCATCTGTTACTCACTTACTCTTATTTTCCTTTTTCTCAGAATCACATGTACCCAGAACTGTCTCTGACGGATAATAGGGTATTGTTGCATCTCCTTTTCTCTTCTATTTACTTGGGTTCTTTTATCTTTTCTTGCAATGCTATAATCCACCATTTGCATGTCTTTGTTTTACTATCCTTGTGGTCGTCTGGTAATCACATATCCTTTTCCCTTTTCTGTTTTCATCATCATTTTGACATGGTTTTTTAATTTTTTTATCTGTGCTAATTTGCAATTCTCTTTACTGGAATGCCTCTATTTTACTGTGGATTTCATATATGGTTCTGCTAATTCTCTTGCCATGGTCGTTCATCTTTTTTCAAAAGCTTCATTCTTTTCTTATCATCCTCCATTTGCATGTCTATGTTTTACTATCCTTGTGGTCGTCTGGTAACCACATTTCTTTTTTCCTTTTCTGTTTTCACCATCATTTTGACATGTAAATTTTAGTTTTTCTAACTGTGCTATTTCTCACCTCTTTTTACTGGAATGCCTTTATTTTATTGTGGACTTCATTTATGGTTCTGCTGCTTCTCTTGCCATGGTCGTTCACCTTTTTTCAAAAGCTTCATTTTTTTCTTATCATAGTTTGGTCTGCTTCTACTGATTCTTTTAACTTTAATTCTATAATTCAATTGCTTAAAACTACTCGAGCCCTTTCAGGGAAACCTTTATCAAACCACTCAGTGGGAACCTTAATTTTTAAGTGTCTTTCTATCACTAACATGTATCAAACTCGATCAATAAGATACAATCCTACCAATTCAATCTTCTGCCTTAATTTTATTTCTTACAATGGTTCATATAATCTTCTGCCTTTCATTACTTTTATAGAATATCATACCAAGCATATCAGCTCCCACCTACATATCAAACTACATACTAATTCAACATTCCTTAGGGCTTTTACTCCTTACTCTGGGCGTTTCCACATTCTAACACTTACATCAACCTTACTTTTATACAAAAATATAATCTCATCCTTATCTGATATGCTGGGTATGGCTTATATTTTTCACTTGGATATAGTTTGCAATCTTTATGTTTTGATTCGTTTCATTCTTTTAATTTCACATTACCATTGCTTCCCTTATGCTACATCCTTGTCCCATCACTTCTTGTACATTTTCATCGTTATTAGGTACTTCTCATTCATCTCGTTTTTGTTGATGTATAAACTAGTTGTGGCACATATATCATTCGGGCAATTTTCCTATATTTGGTGCTCTTCTCTAGCCAATCTGAATTACGTTGTTTGGTGTATGTTTCTAATTTTACTCTTGATTAATTTCTCTGACTGTCTTTTTTCTTTCTTCCCTGGTCATCACAAACTACTAATCTTCACCCCTTCTCTTACAGTTTTATTTCAGGTTGTCTAAATAATTACTCTCTCTATATCATTATAATTAACACAGCTTGGCGTGCTGGGACCATCTGCTGGTATCTTTTTTTCTATTCTAAATTTAATGGCTTATGTAATTATTCTTTATTAAGTCTCCTTTACCCCCTTTTTTGCTCTTTTGGTATGTAATTTATTTCTTATCACCGCTTCTCTCTACCCCTGGGTCTGTAATTTTATTTATTTCATGTTTTTTCCTTGTTTTCTTTTTTGCATGCCTTTATCTGCTTATTTTCCCTTTCTGTTGTTTATCTTTATTGCATGTTATTTATTACTTTTCTTTTAGCCATGCCTTAGATATACTTTCTCAGCTTTCCTCCTTATTTAACTTCTTTTCCAACGCCTCATTAGGCGTCTTAATTCTAGCCCATCTACAGGATTTCATCACTACCATCTTTATGATGGAAAATAAATTAAATTTATTAATATCAACGTTTAGTTTTTCAAATTCTATTAACTGCTCTTTAATTACAGCATTCATTATTGCAATTATTCTTTATACGACTTATGGGAGATTTTTTGAAATCCCTTTTTCATTATCATCTAATATTAAATTCCTCATACCTGTTACCTTATTTAAGGGTCAACTCTTTATTTCCTCTCTGCTATTTAATACCTTTATTATTTACTATTCTCTCCTTACTACTTTACTGACCTTCACTCCTAATTTAATTATGGAATTTTGTTCTTCACAGCCAAATTATTCTAATCTGTTTCCTTTTTTAACCATTATATATATAGAATATCTCCTTGATTTTCAAAATATTTTTTACAACATTAAATTATTCCATATTTCAAGGATTCTAATTACTTATTTCTTTTCCCTTCCTTCCACTTTTCAAAAGGAAATTATTACGTTTTCGAATTTTAATCACATATACTTTAAAGTATCCACCTTATCACAATCAAATCTTTTAATTCCTTTTTACTACTTACTACTATTGAAACTATACTATTTCCTTAATTATCTATCTATCCTCATAAACATTATATTATACCATAATTTATGGACTCTAATTTTCTATCCCTTTCCTTTTTCGACTACTTACCAAAGATTAACCAACACAATCAACCCCTTTTTATACGATCAACATTCTAACACTCTACCACAAACCATTCTCTATCTCGCTATTCCCCTTACTCTTTATCAATCATCCATGGCATCCTCTTCTATTCCCCAACTCAGCTCCATCGACCTCACCAGTGAGGAAGCTGAGCTTCTTTATACCCCAGACTTCGGCTGGGACTATGTCAAAGAGGACCCCAAGCTCTTCCTTTTAGGCTGCTTTATCTCATCCAAAACTATTGACATCTACGCTGTCATCAATGCTTTTGAAGGCATATGGAAGCCAAACAATGTGGTTTCTATCTCTGTCATCCAGGACAACTTTCTAAAAATTAAATTCAAGGATGTCAAGTCTTGTTATGAAGTCCTCAACTGTGGTCCTTGGCTGTACAAGGATGAATGGCTAGCTATTACCGAATATGACCCGGCTAAATCCATTGGAGAGTATACTTTCAACGTTATGAGAATCTGGATCCGCATCTTCTCTCTTCCTTCCTCACTCTTTGAGGATTTTGATCGATCGCACCTGGTGGGACATGCCTTGGGATCTATGGTTGGTAATGTTATACGAACTGACACTCGTGAAGCTGAAGGAAATATGGACTTCCTGCGGGTTGAAATCTTTCTAAATATCACAAAACCAGTCACCCGATTCGTATTCATTGGATCCGGAGCAAACAAAACCATGTGTCGAATTCAATATGAACGCCTCCCCACTTTATGTTCAGGATGTGGTTTAATTAGCCACTCAGTTGAAAATTGCCCTATTCGATATTCGCTTGATCTTAACAAGTTGCAATACGGAGAGTGGCTCCGCTACCTCCCTCCAAGACGCCGCCCAGTTGGTACCCGGGGGCACCTTCGCTATGTCGAACCTGATCTCAACTAGAACAATCCTTTACCGAATGGTACCCTCCTTTACTTTGTTACAAATTTTTCATCTCTTTCACAGCTTCAATATAAAATTATTTTATCTCTTTTGTTCTTTCTACTTAAGTTTTCGTACTTATTATTCATAGCTAATCATGTTCCAGTTGCTTCTGCCAACACTAATATTCCACACAATGAACCGAATGTTATGGGTATATCTCTTTGTCCTCTCATCATCATTAACCTCCTTATCAAAAAAATTCATTTACTAAATTGTTTTGCCTCAAATCTTCTACAGGCTCTCTTAATGAGGGCGATGTTGCATCCTTCTCGGAGCAACCCACCAAGGATGCCCCTAATACAGATACGGCCATGGGTGATGTCCCCCCTGCCAACGACCCATCTACTACAGATTCAAAGCAGAAAGCCCCTCTCGAGCCCTAACCCTTAAACACCATCTACCTGATTCCTGAAGATATTTCAGATGAGGAATGGGATGCCATGGATGATGGTGTTCCAAGTCCAACTGCCCAGCAAATTAAGAAAATAGAAGCTGAACTGCGTAAGCCCCCTATTTCTACCGATACCATTTTCAATGATTTTAACCAATGGCTATTGAAAACTTACCCAAATGATGCAGCTCCGGCCCCTGCTCCAGCCCCACCGAATCGTGGCACAAAACGCCGCTCCCCAATTCAAGTGTCGCTCCCGCCAAAGAAATCCAAACCATCCGGTTCCACCCCAAAGGCTGGGATGAGCAGCTCAAAAAACTCTCCGGCGGCGGCTGATTCCCAGCCCCGCCGAGCAAAATGAGGCTCCTATGCTGGAACTGCCAGGGTTTAGGACAAGCCTCGGTGGTTCAACATCTTTGCGACTATGTCCGACAATCCGTCCCTGATGTTATCTTCCTATGCGAAACAAAACTTAATAATGTGGCTTGTAGCCAACTTTGCCTTTCTTTAGGTTTTATAAACATTATTTCTATTCCCCCTACGGAGGGGTGTTCCGGTATTGCTCTCTTTGCTACCAACAATATTAATATTACTTTACTTTCGTACTCTCAACGTTATATACATACTCAAATCACATCAAACAATTGCAACATGTTTTTCACGGGTATATATGGCCATTCCGAAACTAGCCAAAAATATAAAACTTGGGAAATTATTGACTCCTGTTGAGTGGATCACAAGATCGATATTGACCAAGAGGGGGTGAATTGGAAATTTAAAGGTTTTGTGGTGGAAATTGCAAATTGAAAATAATAGACAAGGAATTTAGAGTGGTTCAAGTTCCAAATGAACTCTACATCCACTACCTTAGCTTCACTAAGGATTTGCAACAATTCCACTAATTGTTCTTCCCCTTTTCTAGGACAAGGAGGCAACCTTTACAATTTCGGTTGATTTTTCTACCCAAAAATCAACCCAACCCTCACACAAGTGAACAAAGAAATTTGATGGCTAATAAGGTATCTCTTAATACAAATGATAGCCCAATTACAAGCACTCAACCCAATTGAACAAGATATGAATGAAAATTACAATTGGGGTTTTTACACAAAATGGGATTTTTGCACAATTGCTTGGATTTTATGTTTGGATGTTTGCTTTTGGATCAATAGTTGTTGCTGGAGCTTTTAGAGGTCTCTTTTATACCTTCTCATTGATTTCTAGCCGTTGCGGTTGTTGCACTCATCAATAGAGCCGTTGGGGATGTTATCTCACCACCATAAATGCAGTCTGCAACAACCCGTTTCGAAACGCGGGGTACCTGTTTCAGAACGGACTAAAATAGAAAGAGCCGTTGGGGTGCATTTAAGAGCCCGTTTCGAAACGCCTTAGGGCCGTTTGGAAACACTTTTGCCACTGTCAAGGGTCGTTTCGAAACGGTCGTAGCCCGTTTTGAAACACCTTAACGGTTTTCAGAAAATCAGTTAAAAACAACGTCAACGGTCATATTTTTCAATTTAGACTTAAGACCTGTTTCGAAACGCTTGGCTTCGTTTCGAAACGGTTTTGCTACTGTCAAGGGTGGTTTCGAAACAACCTTAGCCCGTTTCGAAACACCCTATTTATCTTTGTAAAATAGGTCAATTAATTTAACAACCGTTATGTTTTTCAAATTAAAATTGAAGAACTGTTTCGAAACGGGTTCAAGTGTTTCGATACACGTTTCGGAACAAGTGTTGACAGTGATGAAAACGTTTCGAAACGCCTTAGGCCGTTTCGAAACAGGAGCTTGAAAATCACTGTTTTGGCTTTAAACACTTAGAAAAATATTTGAAAAACTTTGTTTTTAACTTTGGCATAATCTTGAAATTATATGGGGATATTTTGAGGACTTAAAATTCGTTTTGACATTTTCAATTTAGTCCTTAGGTTTTTAGTTATATCAAAATTAAAATATTTGTTTCACAACTCCTTAAATATAAATAATAATAATGTTCCTTGGCTTCTAGGAGGGGATTTTAATGAAATCTTATCCGACTCCGAAAGCAAGGTGGAAGTCGAAGGGCTAGATCACAAATAACCAACTTTCGTCAATGTCTTTCACGCAACAAGCTTTTTGACTGTAAGCCAACATCGGGATGGTTTACTTGGACAAAAGTTGGGCCTCTAACTCCAACTATACATGAAAGACTAGACCGGTTCGTTGCTAACTCGGCTTGGCAGACTCTTTTTCCTTCATTTCGCATCACAACGGAATATGTGGCCAAGTCTGACCACTGCTTCATGTCTCTTGATACATCCCCTGCGGTCACCCCACTTCATCGATCACCCAACACTTTTTGTTTTGAGAACTGTTGGGCTAATAATGAGGACAATATCTCTACTATTAAACGCACTTGGACAAATACCTCTGGAACAGCTATTGATAAAATAAATGATGTTGGTACAAGCCTGGAGGAATGGCAGAACCAACAGAGACTTAAATCCTCCGGGCGTATTAATTTCCTCACCAAGAAAATAAGCAAATTCCTATGTCGCCCTTTAAATGCTACAACTGAAGGCATTTATTTAAAATATAGAACTGAACTTAACAAACTGCTAATGGAACAAGAAACTTATTGGGCTCAAAGATCTCGTACGCTTTGGCTTTCTCAAGGTGATAAAAATACGAGATTTTTCCATGCACGGGCAAACAATAGAAGGAAAAAAACTCGATTAATGGTTTATTTGACTCCAACTCGAACTGGTGTACGGCGGAGTCAGACCTCATGTCTATTGCTTCTAGCTATTTCCAAAATCTCTTTACGTCTTCCAACCCCCAAATATCCAATAATATACTCGATAAAATTACTCCTTCTATCAATCAGTCTATGAATGACAATCTACTACGGACCTTCACTAAGGAAGAAATACTCCACGCTTTCCGGGACATTGATCCTAGGAAAGCCCCTAGTATTGATGGACTACCAAGTAGTTTTTTCCGTCAACACTGGGACACTGTTGGAGAAGACGTTATTAATCTATGCCTCAACTTACTAAATGGCACTGATGATATGTCTTTGGTCAATAAAACTATACTGGTTCTAATTCCCAAAATCAATGACCCAACTACCATGAAACAACTAAGACCAATCAGCCTTTGCACTGTTCTTTACAAAATAGTTGCTAAAACTATCGTCAACAGAATGAAGCAAACAATTCCCCTTTGTATTAGCACTAATCAAGCAGCCTTCGTCCAGGGACGCAACATCTCTGATAACATTCTTGTCGCCCATGAAATCATTCACAATATCAACTCAGGGGCAACCAAATCATCTCAAGGAACTGATCTTAAACTAGATATGGAAAAAGCTTTTGATAAAGTTGAATGGTCCTTCTTAGCAAATGTTATGGAACGCATGGGTTTCGCATCTGACTGGATCTCCCTCATAATGCGATGTATAACCACAATTTCTTTTTCAGTCACGATTAATAACTCTTTCTCCCCCTTTTTTCAACCTCAACGTGGTTTACGCCAAGGTGATCCTCTTTCCCCTTATCTCTTTCTTTTCTGCACACAAGGGCTCTCTGCCTATCTATCTACTGCTCAACAAACAAACATTCTTCCGGGGCTTGGTGCCTGCAAATATGGACCCAAAGTCAATCATCTTCTTTTTGCTGATGACTGTATGGTTTTCATTAATAATTCTATTACTGAAGCTACTCATCTCAAAAGAGCTCTGCAAACTTATGCTGCTACTTCTGGTCAAGCGGTTAATTTTGAGAAATCAACAATCTTTTATAACCCTCGTACCACATCCTCTACAAGATCTGCGATAAATAGTCTCTTGCAAGTACGCGAGGTATCCAACCCCGGTGTTTACCTAGGTGTTCCTCTTCTCATAGGAAAGAACAAAACTGAATCACTAGGAGTTGTACGTGATAAAGTTCACGACCACCTTTCTAGCTGGGATAAACATCTTCTTTCTTTCAATGGTCGAGAGATCTTCATTAAAGCAGTCCTCCAATCCCTACCTCAATATGTTATGTCTTGTTATCTTCTTCCACAAAACATTATTGATGATATGACTTCAACTATCAGGCAATATTGGTGGACCGGTAAATCCAATAAAAAAGGATAGCATATGCTACCATGGAACCATGTTTGTTTACCTAAGGCCGCTGGAGGTATGGGGTTTAAGGACTTACATGACTTCAATGTCGCTCTCTTGGGTAAACAAATATGGAGACTCATTTGTGAACTAGATTCATTATTAGGCCAAATATATCGTGCTAAATATTTCCCTTCTGGGAACATCCTCGATGCCTCCAACCTATTTGTGGCTCCTTCGCCTGGCAAGGTATGTATAATGCTCTACAACGCCTCCTCCTAGGTTTCCTATACCGTCCAGGAATTAACAGTAATATAAGAGTACATAAAGACATCTAGGGCGGTCCTTCTCCTATTACCCTTACTGGGGATTACGAAATCTCTGATGAAGTCCATATTCGTTGTCGCGACTTTATGCTTCGCAATCAAACCGCTTGGGACCCTGTCAAGGTCCATCGTTATTTTAACTCAACTGATGCTGTTGTCATCCTCAGTATACCAATCATAAATGATCACCGTGACTCTATTCTTTGGTCTCCTAATGATTCGGGTATTTACTCGGTTCGCTCTGGATATCTTTTCTTACAGCGCCCTGCGCTTCCACATATACCACCTACACGGTTTTGGAAATTTCTATCCAAAGTCAGGGCCTTGCCTAAAGTTAAAACTTTTGGTTGGCGTATGGCATCCGATGCTCTACCGGTCGGATCCAAAATGCAAGTTTTTTCACCTAATTCGGGGTCTTGTACTATTTGTGGAGGCCACTCAGAGACCATTCTCCATGCTCTTTGTGATTGTGCAGGGGCTTGTGAAGCCCTTCAGCTCTCTGGTATTCCCACAACTCTTTCTAGGAGTTCGGCTATTACCCCATTACAATGGTTGGAGGAAGCCGCCCATCTACTATCCTCTGAGAAGTTTGCCCTTTTCCTCACTACTATTTGGAACGTATGGAACAGACGTAATGACTGGGTTCATAACCACCATCTGCAACCATCATGGCTTACAGCCGTTAACTCTATTAGTTTACATAATGACTTCTGCAATGCTTCCTCTCCTTCTAACCCAACTCCCTCTCTTTTATCTCCTCCATGCTGGAATCCTCCTCCCCTAACCATATTAAAATAAATGTAGATGGGGCTTTTAATCCCTCGACTCGTGCGGCAGCTGTTGGCGCGGTTGCACGTGACTCTACAGGTAAGGTTGTAGGTGGCCTTGCCTTCCCTCTAGGAAGTTGTCTGGATGCCATGGCTTGTGAGGGTGAAAGCCTTCGCGCAGGAATCACCTTCGCCCGCTCTCAAGGATGGTCTCGAATCTTGCTTGAAACTGATTGTGCTTCTATTGCAAATAGAATTAACAATTCTGGGCTGGATCTGTCTACCTCAGGGCCTCTTCTTCATCAGATTCGAGAGTCTCTCCATGATTTTGATTCTGCATCTGTTTCCTTTGTACGCCGTGAGGCAAATCATGTGGCCCATTCTTTGGCTACCTTTTCGCTTTGTTCTATGTCTTCTATATCTTTTCTTTCTGATATTCCTCATTGTATCAAACATCTTGTAACAAATTTATCTTGACATAATAAAACTAAGGCACTCTTTTCCCCTTTTTAGGGTCCTCTAGCTCTGCTTGAAGGACATTAGTAGGGGTTTTTAACAAGGCATTTTCCTTCAAAAAAATTCCAACGGGTCTATTGAAAGGCCCATTTAGACCTGCTCGTCCCAAACCTCTACAAAAAGGACCGCAAAAATGTTTTATTCAAATATTAGGAGTTCAAATAATTGATTAGGTGCTTTTCAAATCAATTATATTGCAAAACCTCAATTTCTGTACTTTTTACTCAGTTAAAATTCCAACGGGTCCATTAAAAGGCCCATTTAGACCTCCTCGTCTGAAACCTCTACAAAAAGGACCGCAAAAATGTTTTATTCAAATATTAGGAGTTCAAATAATTGATTAGGAGCTGTTCAAATCAATTATATTGCAAAACCTCAAATTCTGTACTTTTTACTCAGTTAAAATTCCAACGGGTCCATTGAAAGGCTTATTTAGACCTCCTCGTTCGAAACCTCTACAAAAAGGACCGCAAAAATGTTTTATTCAAATATTAGGAGTTCAAATGATTGATTAGGAGCTTTTCAACACAATTATATTGCAAAACCTCAATTTCTGTACTTTTTACTCAGTTAAAATTCCAACGGGTCCATTGAAAGGCCCATTTCGACCCGCTCGTCCGAAACCTCTACAAAAAGGACTGCAAAACAAGTTTCAATCAAATTTTAGGAATTCATGTAAAATATTAGGAGCTTTTTCAACACAATTATATTGCAAAACCTCAATTTCTGTACTTTTTACTCAGTTAAAATTCCAACGGGTCCATTAAAAGGACCATTTCGACCCGCTCGTCCGAAACCTCTACAAAAAGGACCGCAAAACAAGTTTTAATCAAATTTTAGGAGTTCATGTAATTGATTAGGAGCTTTTCAACACAATTATATTGCAAAACCTCAATTTCTATACTTTTTACTCAGTTAAAATTCCAACGGGTCCATTGAAAGGCCCATTTAGACCTGTTCCTCTGAAACCTCTACAAAAAGGACCGCAAAAATGTTTTTGTAACCCCCTTAACCCGACCTAGACGGTTGACCCGAATTAAGAAAGTCACACGGGGAAAATCAAAGTCAACCCGAAAGTCAACCTTGATTAACGACCCTTTTTTTATTTTTAAACTTATCTAGATGCACATTAATCCTCGTTATGATCATACAAAACTCATACTCAAAGATCATAAACATCAGAGATCAAACAGGGACCCAATTGAACAATTTGCAACTTTAGGGACCAAAATGTAAATTCTGCAAAATACATGGACTTCATCTAATTTTAAGTTACCATCTTGAAATTAATTAGGTTTCATGCTTCCTTGTAAATTTTCAGCTCAAAAGGACTTACCAAACTCGTACAATTGCACAAACAAGTTTCAGGACCAAAACGCAAACATTTCGAAACATTTTAACTGCCAATGTCAGCCCCCAACGG
Organism: Hibiscus tridactylites; assembly: GCA_958450335.1. Lineage (NCBI taxonomy): Eukaryota > Viridiplantae > Streptophyta > Magnoliopsida > Malvales > Malvaceae > Hibiscus > Hibiscus tridactylites. The sequence continues at coordinate 46,415,018 of OY288270.1, forward strand.
TCGACCGTTGCGAAACAGGCAGAGCCTGTTCCGAAACGCGGGGCCGTTCCGCAACGCGTATCGGAACACGGGCTGGCAGTGGCCATTCTGTTTCGGAACGGTGCCTACCGTTTCGGATGCCTGGGCTCATTTAAGACACCCGTTCCGGAACGGTAGCCTCTGCTCCGAAACACCCTGCACAGATTGCAGCAAAAGGCTTCCTAAAATAAGCAATTGATCAAGCAAACATGCTCCAAATGCTACCAAACTTTACCAGCATGAATTTCAACATATAAAAGACATGTAAGCATCAACCAAACATCATAATAACATCACATATGAAAAGCCCCAATTCTAATGGAATGCTTCCTACACAAGCAACCCATTCAAGCATAGAAACCTCCAATTCAAACATGTTATGGCCAAATACAAAACCAGCAATATCAACAACATTAAACATACTTAGGGAGTACAACACATCTCCCAAAACAACCACATGAGTTTCCCCCATTGCCAAATACCAAAAGCTAATTGAGTTCACAAAACCTTTCCATACTTGAGCTTAGTTTCCCCTTGGTTGCTTGCCTTCCTTGCTGCCCTCAAATCACCTTAATGTTCTGCATTATTGGTTTAAGAAAACGAAAGAGAGCGTAAGCAAAAGCTTAGTGAGGAATGCTCATGAAAACTATTCAATAATGCATTTATAAAACTCTTTATAAATCATGCTTCAAATCATCATTTGCACATGCTCAAAAGCATACTTAACAAGCAATTCATGCTTCATATCATAACATGTCATATTGGCCACAAGTGATAAATTTCATCATTTTAAAACAAGTTCAACATAAGACTCACACATGGACTTTTAAACACCATTGTGATCTTTTACATTCCAAGAGCCACACAAGGACTTTTAAACACCTTTGTGCTCTTCCCAAGGACTTTTAAACACCTTGGCCCCAAGGACTTTTAAACACCTTGGCCCATGGACTTTTAAACACCATGGCAAGGACCACACAAGGAATTTTAACCACCTTTGTGTCCTTAACAAGAACCATCCAAGGACTTTTAACCACCTTGATGTTCTTAAGTAACAAGGCTCACTCAAGGACTTTTAACCACCTTAGTGACCTCAACAAGAATCATCATGGACTTTTAACCACCATGAAGTTCTTAGAAACCTTAAGGCTCACTCAAGGACTTTTAACCACCTTAGTGACCTTAACCTTTTCAAAACATCACTTGCCAATATACATCATTATCATCAAATAATCCACTGTTTTAAAGCATTAAACCAAGCCATGTTCATCATGCATTTATAAGCATCAAACCACATTTTAACCATGCTCAAAAACAAGGAACTCTTACCTTGAGCTTCCTTCAACATATGGCTTACAAAATCAGCAATAACCATGCTAAATCATGCTTTCAAAACAGAATTTAAAACATGCAATAAACCACATTGCATCACAACAAAACCATGGCCACCACTAGAGAGTATTTCCGAAAACTTACACTTGAGCTTAGCAAAGTTGTTTAGACTTAAACTAAGCTCCCAAGACATTGGTTTCAAAGCCGAAAACCCAATTTCACTCACCGATTCCACTTCACCTCTTGCCAAAGCACCAATCAAGCTTCCGGATCAACAACTCTTGGATCCAAGGATGACTCCCCTGTTTTAAACACATTAAAGCAGAGGATTAATGCATCATCATGCATTAATAGCTTCAATGAAAGCACCTAAACTCGCTGCTCTCATCCACACACCATTTTCGGCCACCAACACAACCGAAAATGCATCCAAACCACTTCTCAACAAAGCCCAGCCATAAACCATCAACCCTAAACATCCTTTAGCTTCATTTAGCATCTAAAAAGAACCTATTAACATCCTTATACCTCCAGCAACAACAGATCCACAAGATCTCACCAAAAACAACCTAGAATCATAAGCTAAACTTAGGAAATTCAACCTATCCGGGATTGCATTAATCAAAACTCAATTCCTTATCAAAATAACATTCATTAATCATCATTTTAACACCTTAAAACACTGCTTTAACAGATCCAACGAAAATTCATCAAAAATCACCAAATCTTGCATTTTAAGCCAAGATCCATTTAGCAACTCAAAATCCATTTATAAAACATTAATTAAGGATTGAGAACTTAGGAATTTCAGTAAAGAACTGAGAGTTTAGAGGATAAGGACGTTCTTACCTCCAAACTTGAGTTTCTCCTCTTTTGGAACCAAAAACCTTGATGAATCAAGTAGCAAATTGAGAGGTTTTGAAGATGTGATGATTAAGAATCAAAAGAGAGTTGAAAGGAGAGATTTAGGTTACAAAATCAGATCAATTTCTCTGGAGAGAAAGTGTTTGGGTTGAGAGAAAATGAGAGAAAGGAAATTGAGGAAAATAGGGAGTTAGTTGCAAAAATATCTAAAATGATTTTCCCTCCTCTTTTCTATATCTTTAAAATCAGAATTAAGTCTTAAAATATCTTAGAAAAATCTGGAGAAACTCCCTTTGGGTAAATATCTCCTTAAAGATTCAAAGTTTCAATCCTTTCTAAAACAGTCACGCATCTTTCAAAAATTACATTTTGGTCACTAACCAAAATGTCACTCTTCCAAACCTCATTTTTCAAAATTGATTTCACAGTTCACTTATATATATTAAAAGATGATTTTAGAACTTTTTCCATATTTTTAATGCAACCCGAACTAGGCTTTCCTAATTTCACCTTTTTAGATTCGAACAGCACTTTGACCGAACCGGTCAACGCCCAAAACTACTAAGCCCAAAACCGGGGCGTTACAACTCTCCCCCCTTAAGAAATTTCGTCCTCGAAATTTACCTGAAGGAAAGAGATAAGGAAACTGCTTCAGCATGTCTTCCTTCCGCTCCCACGTGGCTTCCTCAACACCTCGATGCTTCCACAGCACCTTCACCAACTCAATGGTCTTGCCACGAAGAACCTTGCTATCCGAATCCAGAACCTTCACCGGTTCCTCGTCGTAGGTCAAATCCGGATTCAATTCCACTTCCTCCACAGGCATCACATGCGAAGGATCAGATCTATACTTCCGAAGCATAGAAACATGGAACACATCATGAATCTTCTCCAACTCTTGAGGTAGCCTCAACTTGTACGCGACAGGACCCACACGCTCAACAACCTCATATGGTCCAATGTACCTAGGGCTCAACTTACCCTTCCGACCAAACCTCATCACCTTCTTCCAAGGCGAAACCTTCAAGAACACACGGTCACCCACCGCATACTCTATCTCCTTACGCTTCAAATCCGCGTAAGACTTTTGCCGATCAGAGGCAGCCTTCAAACGCTCACAGATAAGCTTCACCTTCTCGGTGGTTCCTTTCAACAAAGCCGGCATCGAAACCAACTTTTGACCAGTTTCAGCCCAACAAAGAGGAGTCCTACACTTCCTCCCGTACAAAGCCTCATAAGGTGCCATTTGTATACTCGCTTGATAACTATTGTTATAAGCGACCTCCACCAAAGGCAGATGCTTCTCCCAAGAACCTTGGAACTCAATCACACAGCACCTCAACATATCCTCCAAAATCTGGATAACTCGCTCAGACTGACCATCCGACTGAGGATGATAGGACGTACTGAAATTCAACCTTGTACCCAAAGCTTGATGCAAACACTGCCAGAAACGCGATGTGAACCTCGGATCCCTATCCGACACAATCGACTTAGGCACACCATGCAGCCGCACAATCTCAGCAATATACAGCTCTGCCAGCTTATCCAAAGAGAACGTAGTATGCACAGGCAAGAAGTGCGCACACTTCGTCAGGCGATCCACAATCACCCAAACCGAATCTTCTTCGACGGAGACAAAGGTAAACCAGATACAAAATCCATGGTAACCCTTTCCCACTTCCATTCAGGGATTCTCAACGGTTGCAACAACCCTGAAGGAACCTGATGCTCAGCCTTAACTCGCTGACACACCATACACTTACTCACAAACTCCGCAACGTCCTTTTTCAAAACCACCCAATAGTACTCATCACGAAGATCACGGTACATCTCTGTACTACCAGGGTGCATAGCAAAAGGACTACTATGACCTTCAGTCAGAATAGCACGCCTCAACTCAGCATCATTGGGCACTACTATCCGACTCCCAAAACACAACACACCATCTCCATTAAAGCTGAAATCCGAAGGCCTACCCTCCGCGATATCCTGAACATGAGACACCAAGGAATCATCCAGCAACTGCTTTTCCTTGATCAACTGAACCATAGATGGCTTCACTTGCAACTCAGCCACAAGGCCACCATCTCGCGATACACTCAAGCTAGCAAACATAGCCCTCAGCTCAATAGCCACCTTCCTACTCAAGGCATCCGCAACAACATTAGCCTTTCCAGGATGGTACTCAATCGTCAGATCATAATCCTTGAGAAACTCCACGACCACCTTCCTCTCTCCGCTGGAAATTACCACGGCCGCGCCCACGACCTCTCTGCGGAGCAGCAACAACAGGTGCTCGCACTTGGCCACCAGCCAACATAGGACAATCTCGCCTCAGATGATCCGCAGATCCACAATTCCAGCATCCGTTACCAGCTGCCGCAACAGGAGCTTGCACCTCCCTCACAGCACGAGGACAGTCACGCTTCATGTGACCACGCGAACCACAAATCCAACAAGCACTCGGATCAGCTCTGACATTACCTCCTCTAGCAGGTGCCCCACCACCTCTCTTAGCTGAGGACTGATACCTCTGATCGCGTCCCCTCTTGTTCCGTCCACCACCGGAACTATACTCAGCTGATCGCTTACCAGCACTTGCTCCAGCACCTCTAGCGGATAAACTCAAATTCATCTCAATATCCTTGGCTCGGCCCACTAACACATCAAAATCATCATACTCAGTGGCCAGCACATACATTTTCACCTCCGTCACTAAACCATAACGGAACCTTTCGCACCTCTCCCGCTCATCAGGTACCAGCTCCGGTGCATACTGACTGAGTCTAACAAACTGCACCTCATACTCAGCCACACTCATGCTCCCTTGAGTAAGAGACATGAATTACGCTTCTTTTCATCAAGATACCTCACACCAAGATATCTCCTCTTAAACACATTATGAAAGAATGTCCAGGTTACATCAGCTTCAGCCATCCCAGCTATAGTGGTCGTCCACCACGTATAAGCATCATCCTGTAGCAAGGATACAACACAACCCAACTTTTGCACTTCCGTGCAGCTCATCTGTCCCAAAACCCTCTTGGTACTCTCTAACCAAGCCTCAGAACCTTCAGCTGACATACCCCTGAACTCAGTCCCACCAAGACTGCGCAAACGCTCCAGAGGTAGTCTAACACGGGCATCTCCTTGATGCCCAGCTCCTTGAGCTCCAGCTACTACTGCTCGAAAAGCACCCGCAATAGCTTGTACCAGCATAGACATGTCAGGCATAGCTTGCCCCTGACCAACCTCAGGTCCAGCAGCTCCAGCACCAGCTGCAGCTCCAACTCTTTCCCTCTCAGCACCACCACCACCAGGTGGAGGAGGAGGTAACACAGCACTACCCGCATTCTCTTCGTTCTCATTCCCATCCGGAGTCGTAGCTCTCACGTTACTTCTTAACTTTCTACGTGGTGCCATACTTTAACCATGCAATCACAATGCAAATACACAAAATTAGGCCCAGCAAGGTAAGCAATCCAAGTACCCAAGCTCAATTTCATTTAAAATCAACATCGTTTCATCAACTTTGATTTGGAAATGGGTACTCACATCATGCTTCATCACAGCATACAACTCAATCGCATCAAAATCACAAACCACCCAACATGCTTTCACTCAACAAGCATACAAGGCACACATACATCAAACATACACACATTCATTCCCAATTTCTCGAGAACTCAGCTCTGATACCACCAAATGTAACCCCCTTAACCCGGCCTAGACGGTTAACCCGAATTAAGAAAGTCACACGGGAAAATCAAAGTCAACCCGAAAGTCAACCTTGATTAACGACCCTTTTTTATTTTTAAACTTATCTAGATGCACATTAATCCTCGTTATGATCATACAAAACTCATACTCAAAGATCATAAACATCAGAGATCAAACAGGGACCCAATTGAACAATTTGCAACTTTAGGGACCAAAATGTAAATTCTGCAAAATACATGGACTTCATCAAATTTTAAGTTACCATCTTGAAATTAATCAGGTTTCATGCTTCCTTGTAAATTTTCAGCTCAAAAGGACTTACCAAACTCGTACAATTGCACAAACAAGTTTCAGGACCAAAACGCAAACATTTCAAAACATTTTAACTGCCAATGTCAGCCCCCAACGGTCGACCGTTCCGAAACAGGCAGAGCCTGTTCCGAAATGCGGGGCCGTTCCGCAACGCGTATCGGAATACGGGCTGGCAGTGGCCATTCTGTTTCGGAACGGGGCCTACCGTTTCGGACGCCTGGGCTCATTTAAGACACCCGTTCCGGAACGGTAGCCTCTGTTCCGAAACACCCTGCACAAATTGCAGCAAAAGGCTTCCTAAAACAAGCAATTGATCAAGCAAACATGCTCCAAATGCTACCAAACTTTACCAGCATGAATTTCAACATATAAAAGACATGTAAGCATCAACCAAACATCATAATAACATCACATATGAAAAGCCCCAATTCTAATGGCATGCTTCCTACACAAGCAACCCATTCAAGCATAGAAACCTCCAATTCAAACATGTTATGGCCAAATACAAAACCAGCAATATCAACAACATTAAACATACTTAGGGAGTACAACACATCTCCCAAAACAACCACATGAGTTTCCCCCATTGCCAAATACCAAAAGCTAATTGAGTTCACAAAACCTTTCCATACTTGAGCTTAGTTTCCCCTTGGTTGCTTGCCTTCCTTGCTGCCCTCAAATCACCTTAATGTTCTGCATTATTGGTTTAAGAAAACGAAAGAGAGCGTAAGCAAAAGCTTAGTGAGGAATGCTCATGAAAACTATTCAATAATGCATTTATAAAACTCTTTATAAATCATGCTTCAAATCATCATTTGCACATGCTCAAAAGCATACTTAACAAGCAATTCATGCTTCATATCATAACATGTCATATTGGCCACAAGTGATAAATTTCATCATTTTAAAACAAGTTCAACATAAGACTCACACATGGACTTTTAAACACCATTGTGATCTTTTACATTCCAAGAGCCACACAAGGACTTTTAAACACCTTTGTGCTCTTCCCAAGGACTTTTAAACACCTTGGCCCCAAGGACTTTTAAACACCTTGGCCCATGGACTTTTAAACACCATGGCAAGGACCACACAAGGAATTTTAACCACCTTTGTGTCCTTAACAAGAACCATCCAAGGACTTTTAACCACCTTGATGTTCTTAAGTAACAAGGCTCACTCAAGGACTTTTAACCACCTTAGTGACCTCAACAAGAATCATCATGGACTTTTAACCACCATGAAGTTCTTAGAAACCTCAAGGCTCACTCAAGGACTTTTAACCACCTTAGTGACCTTAACCTTTTCAAAACATCACTTGCCAATATACATCATTATCATCAAATAATCCACTGTTTTAAAGCATTAAACCAAGCCATGTTCATCATGCATTTATAAGCATCAAACCACATTTTTAACCATGCTCAAAAACAAGGAACTCTTACCTTGAGCTTCCTTCAACATATGGCTTACAAAATCAGCAATAACCATGCTAAATCATGCTTTCAAAAACAGAATTTAAAACATGCAATAAACCACATTGCATCACAACAAAACCATGGCCACCACTAGAGAGTATTTCCGAAAACTTACACTTGAGCTTAGCAAAGTTGTTTAGACTTAAACTAAGCTCCCAAGACATTGGTTTCAAAGCCGAAAACCCAATTTCACTCACCGATTCCACTTCACCTCTTGCCAAAGCACCAATCAAGCTTCCGGATCAACAACTCTTGGATCCAAGGATGACTCCCCTGTTTTAAACACATTAAAGCAGAGGATTAATGCATCATCATGCATTAATAGCTTCAATGAAAGCACCTAAACTCGCTGCTCTCATCCACACACCATTTTCGGCCACCAACACAACCGAAAATGCATCCAAACCACTTCTCAACAAAGCCCAGCCATAAACCATCAACCCTAAACATCCTTTAGCTTCATTTAGCATCTAAAAAGAACCTATTAACATCCTTATACCTCCAGCAACAACAGATCCACAAGATCTCACCAAAAACAACCTAGAATCATAAGCTAAACTTAGGAAATTCAACCTATCCGGGATTGCATTAATCAAAACTCAATTCCTTATCAAAATAACATTCATTATTCATCATTTTAACACCTTAAAATACTGCTTTAATAGATCCAACGAAAATTCATCAAAAATCACCAAATCTTGCATTTTAAGCTAAGATCCATTTAGCAATTCAAAATCCATTTATAAAACATCAATTAAGGATTGAGAACTTAGGAATTTTAGTAAAGAACTGAGAGTTTAGAGGGGAAGGACGTTCTTACCTCCAAACTTGAGTTTCTCCTCTTTTGGAACCAAAAACCTTGATGAATCAAGTAGCAAATTGAGAGGTTTTGAAGATGTGATGATTAAGAATCAAAAGAGAGTTGAAAGGAGAGATTTAGGTGACAAAATCAGATCAATTTCTCTGGAGAGAAAGTGTTTGGGTTGAGAGAAAATGAGAGAAAGGAAATTGAGGAAAATAGGGAGTTAGTTGCAAAAATATCTAAAATGATTTTCCATCCTCTTTTCTATATCTTTAAAATCAGAATTAAGTCTTAAAATATCTAAGAAAAATCTGGAGAAACTCCCTTTGGGTAAATAGCTCCATAAAGATTCAAAGTTTCAATCCTTTCTAAAACAGTCACGCAACTTTCAAAAATTACATTTTGGTCACTAACCAAAATGTCACTCTTCCAAACCTCATTTTTCAAAATTGATTTCACAGTTCACTTATATATATTAAAAGATGATTTTAGAACATTTTCCCATATTTTTAATGCAACCCAAACTATGCTTTCCTAATTTCACATTTTTAGATTCGAACAGCACTTTGACCGAACCGGTCAACGCCCAAAACTACTAAGCCCAAAACCGGAGCGTTACAGTTTTATTCAAATATTAGGAGTTCAAATAATTGATTAGGAGCTTTTCAACACAATTATATTGCAAAACCTTAATTTCTGAACTTTTTACTCAATTAAAATTCCAACGGGTCCATTGAAAGGCCCATTTCGACCAGCTCGTCCGAAACCTCTACAAAAAAGACCGCAAATGTTTTTTTATTCAAATATTAGGAGTTCAAATAATTGATTAGGAGCTTTTCAACACAATTATATTGCAAAACCTCAATTTCTGTACTTTTTACTTAGTTAAAATTCCAACGGGTCCATTGAAAGGCCCATTTAGACCTGCTCGTCTGAAACCTCTACAAAAAGGACCACAAAAATGTTTTATTCAAATATTAGGAGTTCAAATAATTGATTAGGAGCTGTTCAAATCAATTATATTGCAAAACCTCAATTTTTGTACTTTTTACTCAGTTAAAATTCTAACGGGTCCATTGAAAGTCCCATTTAGATCTGCTCGTCCGAAACCTCTACAAAAAGGACCGCAAAACAAGTTTTAATCAAATATTAGGAGTTCAAATAATTGATTAGGAGCTTTTCACCAAAATTATATTGCAAAACCACAATTTCTGTACTTGTTAATCAGTTAAAATTCCAACGGGTCCATTGAAAGGCCCATTTCGACCCGCTCGTCCGAAACCTCTACAAAAAGGACGACAAAACAAGTTTTAATCAAAATTTTAGGAGTTCATGTAATTGATTAGGAGCTTTTCAACACAATTATATTGCAAAACCTCAATTTATGTACTTTTTAATCAGTTAAAATTCCAACGGGGCCATTGAAAGGCCCATTTAGATCTCCTAGTTCGAAACCTCTACAAAAAGGACCGCAAAAATGTTTTATTCAAATATTAGGAGTTCAAATAATTGATTAGGAGCTTTTCAACACAATTATGTTGCAAAACCTCAATTTCTGTACTTTTTACTCAGTTAAAATTCCAACGGGTCCATTGAAAGGCCTATTTCGACCCGCTCGTCCGAAACCTCTACAAAAAGGACTGTAAAACAAGTTTTAATCAAATATTAGGAGTTCAAATAATTGATTAGGAACTTTTCAACACAATTATATTGCAAAACCGCAATTTTTGTACTTTTTACTTAGTTAAAATTCCAACGGGTCAATTGAAAGGCCCATTTCGACCCACTCGTCCGAAACCTCTAAAAAAGGACCGCAAAACAAGTTTTAATCAAATTTTAGGAGTTCATGTAATTGATTAGGAACTTTTCAACACAATTATATTGCAAAACCTCAATTTCTGTACTTTTTACTCAGTTAAAATTCCAACAGGTCCATTGAAAGACCCATTTCGACCTGCTCGTCCGAAACCTCTACAAAAAGGACCGCAAAATTTTTTTATTCAAATATTAGGAGTTCAAATAATTGATTAGGAGCTTTTCAACACAATTATATTGCAAAACCTCAATTTCTGTACTTTTTACTCAGTTAAAATTCCAACGGGTCCATTGAAAGGCCCATTTAGACCTGCTCCTCTAAAACCTCTACAAAAACGACCGCAAAAATGTTTTATTCAAATATTAGGAGTTCAAATAATTGATTAGGAGCTTTTCAACACAATTATATTGCAAAACCTTAATTTTTGAACTTTTTACTCAATTAAAATTCCAACGGGTCCATTGAAAGGCCAATTTCGACCTGCTCGTCCGAAACCTCTACAAAAAGGACCGCAAAATTTTTTTATTCAAATATTAGGAGTTCAAATATTTGATTAGGAGCTTTTCAACACAATTATATTGCAAAACCTCAATTTATGTACTTTTTAATCAGTTAAAATTCCAACGGAGCCATTGAAAGGCCCATTTAGATCTCCTCGTTCGAAACCTCTACAAAAAGGACCGCAAAAATGTTTTATTCAAATATTAGGAGTTCAAATAATTGATTAGGAGCTTTTCAACACAATTATATTGCAAAACCTTAATTTCTGAACTTTTTACTCAATTAAAATTCCAACGGGTCCATTGAAAGGCCCATTTCGACCTGCTCGTCCGAAACCTCTACAAAAAGGACCGCAAAATTTTTTTATTCAAATATTAGGAGTTCAAATAATTGATTAGGAGCTTTTCAACACAATTATATTGCAAAACCTCAATTTCTGTACTTTTTACTTAGTTAAAATTCCAACGGGTCCATTGAAAGGCCCATTTAGACCTGCTCGTCTGAAACCTCTACAAAAAGGACCACAAAAATGTTTTATTCAAATATTAGGAGTTCAAATAATTGATTAGGAGCTGTTCAAAACAATTATATTGCAAAACCTCAATTTCTGTACTTTTTACTCAGTTAAAATTCTAACGGGTCCATTGAAAGTCCCATTTAGACCTGCTCGTCCGAAACCTCTACAAAAAGGACCGCAAAACAAGTTTTAATCAAATATTAGGAGTTCAAATAATTGATTAGGAGCTTTTCACCAAAATTATATTGCAAAACCACAATTTCTGTACTTGTTACTCAGTTAAAATTCCAACGGGTCCATTGAAAGGCCCATTTCGACCCGCTCGTCCGAAACCTCTACAAAAAGGACGACAAAACAAGTTTTAATCAAATTTTAGGAGTTCATGTAATTGATTAGGAGCTTTTCAACACAATTATATTACAAAACCTCAATTTATGTACTTTTTAATTAGTTAAAATTCCAATGGGTCCATTGAAAGGCCCATTTAGATCTCCTCGTTCGAAACCTCTACAAAAAGGACCGCAAAAATGTTTTATTCAAATATTAGGAGTTCAAATAATTGATTAGGAGCTTTTCAACACAATTATATTGCAAAACCTCAATTTCTGTACTTTTTACTCAGTTAAAATTCCAACGGGTCCATTGAAAGGTCCATTTCGACCCGCTCGTCTGAAACCTCTACAAAAAGGACTGTAAAACAAGTTTTAATCAAATATTAGGAGTTCAAATAATTGATTAGGAACTTTTCAACACAATTATATGGCAAACCCGCAATTTCTGTACTTTTTACTCAGTTAAAATTCCAACGATTCAATTGAAAGGCCCATTTCGACCCGCTCGTCCGAAACCTCTAAAAAAGGACCGCAAAACAAGTTTTAATCAAATTTTAGGAGTTCATGTAATTGATTAGGAACTTTTCAACACAATTATATTGCAAAACCTCAATTTCTGTACTTTTTACTCAGTTAAAATTCCAACAGGTCCATTGAAAGACCCATTTCGACCCGCTCGTCCGAAACCTCTACAAAAAGGACCGCAAAACAAGTTTTAATCAAATTTTAGGAGTTCATGTAATTGATTAGGAGCTTTTCAACACAATTATATTGCAAAACCTCAATTTCTGTACTTATTACTCAGTTAAAATTCCAACGGGTCCATTGAAAGGCCCATTTAGACCTGCTCCTCTGAAACCTCTACAAAAGGGACCGCAAAAATGTTTTATTCAAATATTAGGAGTTCAAATAATTGATTAGGAGCTTTTCAACACAATTATATTGCAAAACCTTAATTTCTGAACTTTTTACTCAATTAAAATTCCAACGGGTCCATTGAAAGGCCCATTTCGACCTGCTCGTCCGAAACCTCTACAAAAAGGACCGCAAAATTTTTTTATTCAAATATTAGGAGTTCAAATAATTGATTAGGAGGTTTTCAACACAATTATATTGCAAAACCTCAATTTCTGTACTTTTTACTTAGTTAAAATTCCAACGGGTCCATTGAAAGGCCCATTTAGACCTGCTCGTCTGAAACCTCTACAAAAAGGACCCCAAAAATGTTTTATTCAAATATTAGGAGTTCAAATAATTGATTAGGAGCTGTTCAAATCAATTATATTGCAAAACCTCAATTTCTGTACTTTTTACTCAGTTAAAATTCTAACAGGTCCATTGAAAGTCCCATTTAGACCTGCTCGTCCGAAACCTCTACAAAAAGGACCGCAAAACAAGTTTTAATCAAATATTAGGAGTTCAAATAATTGATTAGGAGCTTTTCACCAAAATTATATTGCAAAACCACAATTTCTGTACTTGTTACTCAGTTAAAATTCCAACGGGTCCATTGAAAGGCCCATTTCGACCCGCTCGTCCGAAACCTCTACAAAAAGGACCACAAAAATGTTTTATTCAAATATTAGGAGTTCAAATAATTGATTAGGAGCTGTTCAAAACAATTATATTGCAAAACCTCAATTTCTGTACTTTTTACTCAGTTAAAATTCTAACGGGTCCATTGAAAGTCCCATTTAGACCTGCTCGTCCGAAACCTCTACAAAAAGGACCGCAAAACAAGTTTTAATCAAATATTAGGAGTTCAAATAATTGATTAGGAGCTTTTCACCAAAATTATATTGCAAAACCACAATTTCTGTACTTGTTACTCAGTTAAAATTCCAACGGGTCCATTGAAAGGCCCATTTCGACCCGCTCGTCCGAAACCTCTACAAAAAGGACGACAAAACAAGTTTTAATCAAATTTTAGGAGTTCATGTAATTGATTAGGAGCTTTTCAACACAATTATATTACAAAACCTCAATTTATGTACTTTTTAATTAGTTAAAATTCCAATGGGTCCATTGAAAGGCCCATTTAGATCTCCTCGTTCGAAACCTCTACAAAAAGGACCGCAAAAATGTTTTATTCAAATATTAGGAGTTCAAATAATTGATTAGGAGCTTTTCAACACAATTATATTGCAAAACCTCAATTTCTGTACTTTTTACTCAGTTAAAATTCCAACGGGTCCATTGAAAGGTCCATTTCGACCCGCTCGTCTGAAACCTCTACAAAAAGGACTGTAAAACAAGTTTTAATCAAATATTAGGAGTTCAAATAATTGATTAGGAACTTTTCAACACAATTATATGGCAAACCCGCAATTTCTGTACTTTTTACTCAGTTAAAATTCCAACGATTCAATTGAAAGGCCCATTTCGACCCGCTCGTCCGAAACCTCTAAAAAAGGACCGCAAAACAAGTTTTAATCAAATTTTAGGAGTTCATGTAATTGATTAGGAACTTTTCAACACAATTATATTGCAAAACCTCAATTTCTGTACTTTTTACTCAGTTAAAATTCCAACAGGTCCATTGAAAGACCCATTTCGACCCGCTCGTCCGAAACCTCTACAAAAAGGACCGCAAAACAAGTTTTAATCAAATTTTAGGAGTTCATGTAATTGATTAGGAGCTTTTCAACACAATTATATTGCAAAACCTCAATTTCTGTACTTATTACTCAGTTAAAATTCCAACGGGTCCATTGAAAGGCCCATTTAGACCTGCTCCTCTGAAACCTCTACAAAAGGGACCGCAAAAATGTTTTATTCAAATATTAGGAGTTCAAATAATTGATTAGGAGCTTTTCAACACAATTATATTGCAAAACCTTAATTTCTGAACTTTTTACTCAATTAAAATTCCAACGGGTCCATTGAAAGGCCCATTTCGACCTGCTCGTCCGAAACCTCTACAAAAAGGACCGCAAAATTTTTTTATTCAAATATTAGGAGTTCAAATAATTGATTAGGAGGTTTTCAACACAATTATATTGCAAAACCTCAATTTCTGTACTTTTTACTTAGTTAAAATTCCAACGGGTCCATTGAAAGGCCCATTTAGACCTGCTCGTCTGAAACCTCTACAAAAAGGACCCCAAAAATGTTTTATTCAAATATTAGGAGTTCAAATAATTGATTAGGAGCTGTTCAAATCAATTATATTGCAAAACCTCAATTTCTGTACTTTTTACTCAGTTAAAATTCTAACAGGTCCATTGAAAGTCCCATTTAGACCTGCTCGTCCGAAACCTCTACAAAAAGGACCGCAAAACAAGTTTTAATCAAATATTAGGAGTTCAAATAATTGATTAGGAGCTTTTCACCAAAATTATATTGCAAAACCACAATTTCTGTACTTGTTACTCAGTTAAAATTCCAACGGGTCCATTGAAAGGCCCATTTCGACCCGCTCGTCCGAAACCTCTACAAAAAGGACCACAAAACAAGTTTTAATCAGATTTTAGGAGTTCGTGTAATTGATTAGGAGCTTTTCAACACAATTATATTGCAAAACCTCAATTTATGTACTTTTTAATCAGTTAAAATTCCAACGGGTCCATTGAAAGGCCCATTTAGATCTCCTCGTTCGAAACCTCTACAAAAAGGACCGCAAAAATGTTTTATTCAAATATTAGGAGTTCAAATAATTGATTAGGAGCTTTTCAACACAATTATATTGAAAAACCTCAATTTCTGTACTTTTTACTCAGTTAAAATTCCAACGGGTCCATTGAAAGGCCAATTTCGACCCGCTCGTCCGAAACCTCTACAAAAAGGACTGTAAAACAAGTTTTAATCAAATATTAGGAGTTCAAATAATTGATTAGGAACTTTTCAACACAATTATATTGCAAAACCGCAATTTCTGTACTTTTTACTCAGTTAAAATTCCAACGGGTCAATTGAAAGGCCCATTTCGACCCGCTCGTCCGAAACCTCTAAAAAAGGACCGCAAAACAAGTTTTAATCAAATTTTAGGAGTTCATGTAATTGATTAGGAACTTTTCAACACAATTATATTGCAAAACCTCAATTTCTGCACTTTTTACTTAGTTAAAATTTCAACAGGTACTGAGTTAAAATTCCAACGGGTAGTTAAAATTTCAACGGGTCGTGTGGATGGCTCTCATTTCTCTCTCAATTCTTTCAGGGGTTTCCTTTGGGTTTTTGGCTTGTTCTTTCTTTTTTCCTCTTTTTCCGGTGGGATTTTCCTTTGTTTTTTCCACCAATTCCCCTCCCCCACACGGCGCTTCCCTCTTCTGCCGCTTTTACAAGTCAATTGAGAACCGTTCATTGTTTATCCCCTTGGAATTCGGGACAAGAAGTTTGAGAGTCACTCCACTCTCTCACCATTTCACCGAAAAGGTTTGTTTTTCTATCTATTGTTTTCATTCTTTTCTCTGTTTTATGATATCTTTTCTCCTTCTTTTTCATTTTTTAAAGCAGTATTTTGTTTCACACAATACACTATTTTGTCAATCCAAATCGTTTTTAAGGTTTTTTCCTCCTTTGATTATTATCATCTTTTCACCGGTTGTTTATGATCTGGTCTTGGTCCTTCCTTTGGCTGCGTTCTTATGGCGTCTCTCTGATCCTGGGCATCCTGCGATTCTGGAGGACTGGGCGTTTCAGATAAGCTCCTCCTTATCCAGTCTTAGATCTATATCTCTATTCTCTTTATCCTTTTACTTATTAAATTTCTTTTCTATTTTCTACAGATCCTTTATGTCCTTAGCGGTGTTTTCCAGATCTGGGCAACCCAAGGGTTGTCCTTTAAACGGTTTCTGGGCTGATTCCAATCTTTACCCCAATCTTTTTTTCATCCAAATCTCTATTTTCTTCTCTTACTTCTCTTGCATGTTCTCTCCGTTTACACCTAATTTTTTCTTCATCGTTTTATTTTATCTCAGTTTAGTCATGGAGCGGGTTAGAAGCTCCCATCAACGGATGACGGCCGTTCTATCCCTTCCCCACGATTTACATAAACCCAAACCTGAATCCGTGGTGGTTATCCTCCTCATTTCAAGAAGAGTCATAAGGATTTCTCATCCTTTAACCCCTCTCCTATCTCTCCTTTTCTCCCATGTTTTTTCCAGATCTAACCCTCTACTCTACCAATCTATTTCAGGTTACTCAAAAATGCTTTTCCTGCCATGGACGATGTTGCTTTTCCATCCGATTAGGGGGTGGTTCTCAGTGGAGTCCCAACGACAGCTAGGGTTTCCATTTTCCTTCTCTATTATTTCATTTACTTTTTATTACTTACTGTTTTTTCTTTCTTTTATTTCCTTCCATCAGATAATCATATACGATTCATCTCTATCTCTTAACTCGGTAAGTTTCTTTTCACCCATTAATATCCTTTTATTCAAATTGATGTATTTCTCTTTAAGAATTTATGGTCTATACATGTTAAGGTTTCTCTCACCTTCTCTAAATTACTGGAACCTAACTATAAATTTACTATTATATATCTTCTGTGTATATATTATTTTGTACACAAATTCATCCTTAGTCTTAATATGGTTACATTTTATGATAATAATCTTGTTATATATCTCCTTCTTTGTTAAATCATCTCGTTATCAAGCCCTAAAAGGGATTCAACCTCAAGCCCAGATTCTGGGAAATTCCAGCTTCAACTACTTTTGTTTAATAGCAGATTCTCTTTTCATTCATCTGGTTTTCCCTTTACATGCCTTTCTTTGGTGGGATTGGAATCCTTCAGTTAATAAGATTGTCACACAATACTATATCTATCATAACCAATTCATCATTAAAGTACACTTTACACATACTTTTCTGAATTTCATATTATATACCATATACATTCTATTCTACTCACCTAAGAGAATAAACATTAATTATTGTCCAGCCAACCCCTTCACTAAACTGTATTTACTTTCTTTTATATCTTTGAAGCTTGCTGAAACCTTGCAATCCAAGTTTAGATCAACAGGCTTGTTTATATTGTTTCTTCATAATACTCATTTCACAATGTTGCATACATACACAGAGCATCAATCTAATTTGACAATACTATATTCTAAGTTCATTAGTATTATCTATGCCTACTATATTGCTATCAAACTCATCTTATTGCATCGAATCACTTTAAAACTCTCCTTTCCTTTATATATTTCTACTGTCACAGCTATTTTTATAATGACTATGTTTCTATTACGCTACTTGTACACTAACAATACCTATATCATGCAGATTCGAAGAAACTATATCAACCCCTGGTGGCCCTTTCAATGTTTATGTAATTATGTTCTTAATTTCTGGTTAATTCATTTTCCCCCTATTATTTGTTTGCTCATTTGGTCTGTATCTAATTTCTCTGCCCCGCTTCTCTCTCTCCTTGGGTTTGTAATTTTATTTTCTTGCTCCCCACTTACGTTTTCATTCTCTGTGGTTTTTATATGTTTGCTTCCTATTTCTAGATGTATGGTTCTAGGTTTATTGCCTTTTTCTAGATGTATAAATCTAGGTCTGATCTCTATCTTTAGATGCATGATCATAGGGTATTACACTGCTTTATCTGTTTCCTCCCTAGTATGCTACCTCCTTTACTCTAAATTATGTTTCCTCAACATCTTTCACTGCTTATCCCACTACACCTTTCTAGGTGAATACTATCAAGCCCTCTCAAGGGATTTTAAAATTTACCTATTTTATAGGCCATATATATTTCATAACTACGATGCTTTTAATCCCCGATTTTTACCATATGCAATAATCAAGGCCTTTTCACTTAATTTCATATTTTTAACATTTATTATCAATTACTTTCTTCACATATTACATCTAATAACGGGTTTAATTACTATTATTTATTTTTATAACCCCCCGACTTTACTCCGGTTTTACTACTATACTAAAATTTATAAATTAATTGAATGCCATTTATTACAGTCTATTTATTCCCAAAATGCATTTATCTTAATTTTTGCCTTTTCTTCCGTTACATCTAATTTACAAAACTATTCACTCTTTTGTTTGACAATACATTATTTTTCTCTTCCCATCCAAACAATAAATACATATTCAAAAGTAATATCTAGTCATACTTCTACAAAAATAAGTTTAAACATTAACCATATTCTTTTACTTCAGTCTCATCCCAATTGTCTTACCTCTCTCTTAATATATTCAAATGTAAAAATTCTTCAAAATTTTTACCAGTTACGGAAAATAATTTACTCAATTTTCTTCAATCACTTTCCTGTCTTCAAGCCTTTTAAAATTATTTGCTGCATTAAATGTTTGAATATTAAATGTCTTTCTTTTTTTACCAAAACCTCATGGATCTTTCTATCCTCACACCCCTTTTACACCCAAAACCTTAAACAAATCTCTTTTACGTCATTATTAAAATTTATCCATAATTATTATAATAACAAAAGATTCTTTCTTCTAATAATTTATAACCATATATCAATTAAGGAAAGTACTCTAAATAAGCTTCCCCAACATAATAGTACTTTCCATCTTTCACAACCGACATTTATTTTCCAATATATTAACCAATTCACCTTCCTTATTTCACCCTTAGGTTATTCCTCTTTCGTTATATACTCGCAGTATTCCCCTACTACCTCACAACAACAACTATCTATACTGTACTTCTCACACATTCTAATTCTTCCAATGGCTTCCTCCTCCTCCATCCCCCTACTCAACTCGATCAATCTTACCAATGAAGAATCAGAACTGCTGTACACTCCTGATTTCGATTTTCTCAAAGAAGATCCCAAGCTCATTGTAATTGGTCGATTTATCTCATCCAAGGTTATCGATATCTCTGCTGTGATCAACGCCTTCGAAGGTATTTGGAAACCTAATGATGTAGTATCCATTAAAGCGATACAAGACAACTTTATCAAGATCAAGTTCAAGGCAATCAAGAACTGCTACGAGATCATTAATCGTGGTCCTTGGCTTTATAAGGATGAATGGTTAGCAGTCACTGAATACGATCCGGCCAAATCGTTAAACGACTACAACTTCAACACCATGAGAATCTGGATCCGAATTTTCTCTCTTCTAGACCCACTCTTTGCTGATGTTGATCGCTCCCATCTGGTGGGTCATGCTCTAGGTTCAATGGTTGGTCAAGTACTCCGTACGGACACCCGCCAAATGGATGGGAATATGCAAGAATTCCTTCGTGTTGAAATCATTCTTAATATTATCCGACCTGTTACCCGATTTGTGTTCATTCGTTCTGGTGAAAACAAAATCATGTGCAGACTCCAGTATGAAAGGCTCCCAACTCTATGTCCTGGATGCGGCATTATCAGTCATACCCTAGAAAATTGCCCAATTCGTTCATCTCTCGATCTATCCAAATTACAGTACGGAGAATGGCTCCGCTACCTTCCACCTAGAAGTCGTCCAACTGGCCTTCGGGGACGTATCCGCAATGTGGAACCAAATCAGATTCCAATCATCCCCCCAACAAATGGTAACCCTATCTTCATATTTACGATAACCACTTTTTTAATCAGCTTTCTCAACTCTTTTTTTCTATCAATATTCCTAACCATAGTTTTATTTACAGTGGCCCCAACAAATATCCCTGCAGCTTCTGCCAATCCCACTGCTCCCAATAACGAACAGAATAATTTGGGTAAAACATTTTATTCTCTCTTCTTACTTAACGCAAAAATCTTTAAGGTGCTAATTACAATTTTCCTACGTTGCATAGGTTCTCTAAATGATGGTGATGCAGCCTCATTCACGGAACAAGCCACTGATGATGGCCAAAATGCCGACATGACTATTGATGATGACCCCAACTCTGCCAAAGCCCCCCCTAATGCTGATTTGAAGCAAAAGGCTCCCCTTGAGCCCCAACCCCTTAACACCATCTTCCCCATTCCGGAAGATGGTTCTGATGATAATTGGGAAACCAATGTAGATTATGGTGTTCCCAGCCCTACTTCCGAACAGATTAAGAAATTTGATGCTGAATCGTGTAAGCCTTCTAAACCCACTGATACATTGTTCAATGATTTTAATCAGTGGTTACTTAAAACTTACCCGAATGATGCAGCCCCTGCTCCTGTTCCAGCACCCGCTCCTGCACCTGCACCAACCCAAACTAACCGAGGCATGAAACGCCGCTCTCCATTACAAGTATCGCTCCCGCCGAAAAAATCCAAACAGTCCGGATCTACCCCAAAAGCTGGGATGAGCAGCTCTAAAAACTCTCCGGCGGCGGCTGACTCCCAGCCCCGCCGAGCAAAATGAGGATCCTTTGCTGGAACTGTCAGGGCCTTGGACAAGCCCCGACGGTCCAACATCTTCGAGCCTATGTCCAACGTTCCAGCCCAGATATTCTTTTCTTATGTGAAACTAAGCTAAATAATGCGGAATGTAACCGCTTATGTCTCTCATTGGGTATGGTAGACATAATTTCCATTCCCCCCTCGGAAGGGTGTTCCGGAATTTCTTTATTTGCTGCAAAAGATATTAATATAAGTTTAATTTCCTATTCTCTGCGTTATATTCACATTCAAATTACAAATAGTAATAGCACTATGTTTTTCACTGGAATGCATGGATTTTCGGAAACTAGCCAAAAACATAAAACATGGGAATTAATTGATTCCTTATACTCTACTACAAAAGATAAACCATGGCTTATCGGAGGAGATCTCAATGAGATTCTAACAGACTCGGAAAAACAAGGAGGTCCTCGGAGAGCTAGATCCCAAATTAAGAATTTTCGAAATTGTTTAATTCGTAACAACCTATATGATTGTAAACCTACTTCAGGATGGTTCACTTGGACAAAAGTAGGTCCTTTAACCCCGATCATTCATGAACGAATTGATCGTTTTATTGCTAATTACGTTTGGAAAGATCTTTTCCCTATTCATCGCATATCTACGGAATTTGTCGCCAAATCAGACCACTGTTTCCTCCTTATTGAATTTGATAAACCAATAACTACATCCAAAGTACAAATCCCTAAAAATTTTAGATTTGAAAGTTGTTGGGCTAATAATAAAGACAACATCCAAACAATCAAAAGGGCATGGGCTGATACCCCAGGAACAGCCATCAATAAAATCAAAGCGGTAGGAACATATCTAGATGATTGGCAAAACCAACAACGCTTTAAAACAACAGGACGCATTAAATTCCTTACCAAAAAAATTAACAAACTTCTTTATCGTCCCTTAACAGCCACTAATACACAAACTTATTTAAACTATAGAACGGAATTAAATAAACTATTAACTGAACAAGAAGCTTATTGGGCTCAAAGGTCACGAACTCTTTGGCTTTCCCAAGGAGACAAAAATACAAAATTTTTCCATGCCAGAGCTTCTAATCGTAATAAGAAAAATTCCATCATTGGTCTCTATGATGCCAACTCCAATTGGTGCACCTCTGAATCTGAAATAATGGATATTGCTTCGAACTACTTCCAAAATCTATTTACAACCTCTAATCCCACGCTCTCGGAAAATATTCTTGACAAAATCCAACCCTCTATCAATTCTTCAATGAATGCCAACCTTATTAAACCATTTACCAAAGAAGAAATACTTCATGCCTTTAAAGATATTGACCCTAGGAAGGCCCCTGGTGCTGACGGCCTTCCTAGTAGTTTCTTTCGTCAACACTGGGATACAGTCGGCGATGATGTCCTTAATCTCTGTATGGACCTATTAAATGGAAAAACAGACATGGCCTTAGTTAACAAAACCATTCTGGTGTTAATACCCAAAGTTAAGGATCCAACATCTATGAAACAACTCCGACCAATTAGCCTATGTACTGTTCTCTATAAAATTGTTGCCAGAACAATTGTAAATAGAATGAAACAGGTTATACCGCTTTGTATTAGCCCTAATCAAGCTGCCTTTGTTCAGGGACGTAACATTTCTGATAATATCCTAGTAGCGCATGAAATTATTCACAATATCAATTCCGGGGCGAATAAATCCTCGCACGGAGCTGCTCTCAAGCTTGACATGGAAAAAGCTTTCGATAGAGTTGAATGGTCTTTCCTTGCTAACGTTATGACACGTATGGGCTTTGCATCCGATTGGATTGATCTTATAATGCGTTGTATATCCACTGTCTCTTTCTCAATTAAAATTAACAACTCCTTTTCACCGACTTTTCAACCTCAACGTGGTCTCCGTCAAGGGGATCCACTATCCCCTTTTCTATTCCTATTCTGCACTCAGGGTCTATCGGCCTATCTAGCTGCCGCACAACAAACTAATATTCTTCCCGGTCTAGGAGCATGTAAGCATGGGCCCAAAGTTAACCATCTACTTTTTGCTGATGACTGTATGGTATTTATAAACTCCAATCAATCTGAAGCATCCCTTCTGAAAAATGCTCTTCAAGCCTATGCTAATGCATCTGGTCAAGCAATAAATTTCGAGAAATCAACAATTTTCTATAACCCACGTACACCTTCTGCAACAAGAAATGCTATCAATAGCCTTTTACAAGTACGTGAAGTCTCTAACCCTGGGGTATACCTAGGTATCCCGCTCCTAATAGGGAAAAATAAAACTGAATCATTAGGCTTTGTACGTGATAAAGTACATGATCGTCTCTCTAGCTGGGACAAACACCTCCTATCCTTCAGTGGTAGGGAAATTTTTATCAAAGCGGTTCTACAATCTCTCCCACAATATGTGATGTCTTGCTATCTTCTACCATACAATATCATCGACGATATGACTTCATCAATCCGCCAATACTGGTGGACTGGTAAATCTAACAAAAAAGGTTGGCACATGTTACCATGGAATCGGATATGTTTACCCAAATCTGCTGGTGGTATGGGCTTCAAAGACCTACATGACTTCAACATCGCTCTTTTGGGTAAACAAATTTGGAAACTAATTTGCGAACCAGACTCTTTATTAGGACAAATTTACCGTTCTAAATATTTCCCTTCAGGCAATATCCTGGATGCGGCGAAACCTAGTAGAGGCTCCTTTGCTTGGCAAGGTATATATAACGCGCTTCAGTGCCTCTGCCCTGGCTTTCTTCACCGCCCAGGTATAAACAGTAAGATCAGAATACACAAAGATATATGGGGCGGGTCTTCCCCAATTGAGCTAACTGGGGATTATGAAATTTCTGATGAATTTCACATTCGTTGTCGGGATTTCATGATCCGCAATCAAACTGCCTGGGATACGGTAAAGTTGAAAAATTATTTCAATCCAGTTGATGCGGATGCCATTCTCCGTATCCCCATCATAAATGATCACCGGGATTCAATTTTATGGTCCCCCAATGATTCGGGTATCTATTCAGTTCGCTCTGGATATATTTTCCTACAACGTTCCTCTTCTCAACCTTTGCCACCTAATCGTTTTTGGAAATTTTTATCCAAAATAAAAGCTTTACCCAAAATTAAAACTTTTGGTTGGCGTGTGGCATCTGATGCCCTACCAGTTGGTTCTAAAATGGAAGTTTTTTCCCCTAGCTCGGGGCTATGCTCTATCTGTGGTAACCATTCGGAATCTATTCTACATGCGATTCGTGACTGTCCTGGGGCAGCTGAAGCCCTCCAAATATGTGGTATTCCTATCTCTGTTTATAAGAGCTTCGCTCCTTCACCATTACAATGGCTAGAGGAAGCTGCCACTATACCAGTGAGGGGGAATGCATCCTTGCCGGTCTTACCTTTGCCCGCTCTCAAGGATGGAATCATATAATGATCGAAACGGATTGTGCCTCTCTCGCGAATAGGATCAACAATCATGCTCAAGATCTATCTACTATGGGACCAACTATTATTCAGATACAAGATGCTCTTCAGGACTTCGTCTTTTCTTCCATTTCATTTGTACGCCGTGAGGCAAATGTTATAGCCCATACGTTGGCTTCCTTTTCTCTGAATTCTATGACTTCTATGTCATTTGAATCAGATATCCCCCATTGTATTCATCATCTTGTAACAAATACCTTTTGATTAATAATATTTGGGCACTCTTTTCCCCTTTTTAGGGTCCTCTAGCTTTGCTTGAAGGACAGTAGTAGGGGTTTTTAATGAGGCCTTTTCTTCAAAAAAAAATTTCAACAGGTCCATTGAAAGGCCCATTTCGACCCGCTCGTCCGAAACCTCTACAAAAAGGACCGCAAAACAAGTTTTAATCAAATTTTAGGAGTTCATGTAATTGATTAGGAGCTTTTCAACACAATTATATTGCAAAACCTCAATTTTTGTACTTTTTACTTAGTTAAAATTCCAACGGGTCCATTGAAAGGCCCATTTCGACCTGCTCGTCCGAAACCTCTACAAAAAGGACCGCAAAGTTTTTTATTCAAATATTAGGAGTTCAAATAATTTATTAGGAGCTTTTCAACACAATTATATTGCAAAATCTCAATTTTTGTACTTTTTACTTAGTTAAAATTCCAACGGGTCCATTGAAAGGCCCATTTCGACCTGCTCGTCCGAAACCTCTACAAAAAGGACCGCAAATTTTTTTATTCAAATATTAGGAGTTCAAATAATTGATTAGGAGCTTTTCAACACAATTATATTGCAAAACCTCAATTTTTGTACTTTTTACTTAGTTAAAATTCCAACGGGTCCATTAAAAGGCCAATTTAGACCTGCTCGTCTGAAACCTCTACAAAAAGGAACGCAAAAATGTTTTATTCAAATATTAGGAGTTCAAATAATTGATTAGGAGCTTTTCAACACAATTATATTGCAAAACCTCTATTTCTGTACTTTTTACTCAGTTAAAATTCCAACGGGTCCATTGAAAGGCCCATTTAGACCTGCTCGTCTGAAACCTCTACAAAAAGGACCGCAAAAATGTTTTATTCAAATATTAGGAGTTCAAATAATTGATTAGGAGCTTTTCAACACAATTATATTGCAAAACCTCAATTTCTGAACTTTTTACTCAGTTAAAATTCCAACGGGTCCATTGAAAGGCCCATTTCGACCCGCTCGTCCGAAACCTCTACAAAAAGGACTGCAAAACAAGTTTTAATCAAATCTTAGGAGTTCAAATAATTGATTAGGAACTTTTCAACACAATTATATTGCAAAACCGCAATTTCTGTACTTTTTACTCAGTTAAAATTCCAACGGGTCAATTGAAAGGCCCATTTCGACCCGCTTGTCCGAAACCTCTAAAAAAGGACCGCAAAACAAGTTTTAATCAAATTTTAGGAGTTCATGTAATTGATTAGGAACTTTTCAACACAATTATATTGCAAAACCTCAATTTCTGTACTTTTTACTCAGTTAAAATTCCAACGGGTCCATTGAAAGGCCCATTTCGACCTGCTCGTCCGAAACCTTTACAAAAAGGACCGCAAAAATTTTTTATTCAGATATTAGGAGTTCAAAAAATTGATTAGGAGCTTTTGAACACAATTATATTGCAAAACCTCAATTTTTGTACTTGTTACTCAGTTAAAATTCCAACGGGTCCATTGAAAGGCCCATTTCGACTCGCTCCTCCGAAACCTCTACAAAAAGGACGACAAAACAAGTTTTAATCAAATTTTAGAAGTTCATGTAATTGATTAGGATCTTTTCAACACAATTATATTGCAAAACCTCAATTTCTGTACTTTTTACTCAGTTAAAATTCCAACGGGTCCATTGAAAGGCCCATTTAGATCTCCTCGTTCGAAACCTCTACAAAAAGGACCGCAAAAATGTTTTATTCAAATATTAGGAGTTCAAATAATTGATTAGGAGCTTTTCAACACAATTATATTGCAAAACCTCATTTTTTGTACTTTTTACTCAGTTAAAATTCCAACGGGTCCATTGAAAGGCCCATTTCGACCCGCTCGTCCGAAACCTCTACAAAAAGGACTGCAAAACAAGTTTTAATCAAATATTAGGAGTTCAAATAATTGATTAGGAACTTTTCACCACAATTATATTGTAAAACCGCAATTTCTGTACTTTTTACTTAGTTAAAATTCCAACGGGTCCATTGAAAGGCCCATTTCGACTTTCTCGTCCGAAACCTCTAAAAAAGGACCGCAAAACAAGTTTTAATCAAATTTTAGGAGTTCATGTAATTGATTAGGAGCTTTTCAACACAATTATATTGCAAAACCTCAATTTCTGTACTTTTTACTCAGTTAAAATTCCAACGGGTCCATTGAAAGGCCCATTTCGACCCGCTCGTCCGAAACCTCTACAAAAAGGACCGCAAAACAAGTTTTAATCAAATTTTAGGAATTTATGTAATTGATTAGGAGGTTTTCAACACAATTATATTGCAAAACCGCAATTTCTGTACTTTTTACTCAGTTAAAATTCCAACGGGTCCATTGAAAGTCCCATTTAGACCTGCTCGTCTGAAACCTCTACAAATAGGACCGCAAATAAAGTTTTAATCAAATATTAGGAGTTCAAATAATTGATTAGAAGCTTTTCAACACAATTATATTGAAAAACCGCAATTTATGTACTTGTTACTCAATTAAAATTCCAACGGGTCCATTGAAAGGCCCATTTCGACCCGCTCGTCCGAAACCTCTACAAAAAGGACGACAAAACAAGTTTTAATCAAATTTTAGGAGTTCATGTAATTGATTAGGAGCTTTTCGACACAATTATATTGCAAAACCTCAATTTCTGTACTTTTTACTCAGTTAAAATTCCAACGGGTCCATTGAAAGGCCCATTTATACCTGCTCGTTCGAAACCTCTACAAAAAGGACCGCAAAAATGTTTTATTCAAATATTAGGAGTTCAAATAATTGATTAGGAGCTTTTGACCACAATTATATTGCAAAACCTCAATTTCTGTACTTGTTACTCAGTTAAAATTCCAACGGGTCCATTGAAAGGCCCATTTCGACTCGCTCCTCCGAAACCTCTACAAAAAGGACGACAAAACAAGTTTTAATCAAATTTTAGGAGTTCATGTAATTGATTAGGATCTTTTCAACACAATTATATTGCAAAACCTCAATTTCTGTACTTTTTACTCAGTTAAAATTCCAACGGGTCCATTGAAAGGCCCATTTAGATATCCTCGTTCGAAACCTCTACAAAAAGGACATCAAAAATGTTTTATTCAAATATTAGGAGTTCAAATAATTGATTAGGAGCTTTTCAACACAATTATATTGCAAAACCTCAATTTCTGTACTTTTTACTCAGTTAAAATTCCAACGGGTCCATTGAAAGGCCCATTTAGATCTCCTCGTTCGAAACCTCTACAAAAAGGACCGCAAAAATGTTTTATTCAAATATTAGGCGTTCAAATAATTGATTAGGAGCTTTTCAACACAATTATATTGCAAAACCGCAATTTCTATTCTTTTTACTCAGTTAAAATTCCAACGGGTCCATTGAAAGGCCCATTTCGACCCGCTCGTCCCAAACCTCTACAAAAAGGACTGCAAAACAAGTTTTAATCAAATTTTAAGAATTCATGTAATTGATTAGGAGCTTTTCAACACAATTATATTGCAAAACCTCAATTTCTGTACTTTTTACTCAGCTAAAATTCTAACGGGTCCATTGAAAGGCCCATTTCGACCTCCTCTTCCGAAACCTCTACAAAAAGGACCGCAAAACAAGTTTTAATCAAATTTTAGGAATTCATGTAATTGATTAGGAGCTTTTCAACACAATTATATTGCAAAACCGCAATTTCTGTACTTTTTACTCAGTTAAAATTCCAACGGGTCCATTGAAAGTCCCATTTAGAACTGCTCGTCTGAAACCTCTACAAAAAGGACAGCAAAACAAGTTTTAATCAAATATTAGGAGTTCAAATAATTGATTAGGAGCTTTTGAACACAATTATATTGCAAAACCTCAATTTCTGTACTTTTTACTCAGTTAAAATTCCAACGGGTCCATTGAAAGGCCCATTTATACCTGCTCGTCCGAAACCTCTACAAAAAGGACCGCAAAAATGTTTTATTCAAATATTAGGAGTTCAAATAATTGATTAGGAGCTTTTGAACACAATTATATTGCAAAACCTCAATTTCTGTGCTTGTTACTCAGTTAAAATTCCAACGGGTCCATTGAAAGGCCCATTTCGACTCGCTCCTCCGAAACCTTTACAAAAAGTACGACAAAACAAGTTTTAATCAAATTTTTGGAGTTCATGTAATTGATTAGGATCTTTTCAACACAATTATATTGCAAAACCTCAATTTCTGTACTTTTTACTCAGTTAAAATTCCAACGGGTCCATTGAAAGGCCCATTTAGATCTCCTCGTTCGAAACCTCTACAAAAAGGACCGCAAAAATGTTTTATTCAAATATTAGGAGTTCAAATAATTGATTAGGAGCTTTTCAACACAATTATATTGCAAAACCTCAATTTCTGTACTTTTTACTTAGTTAAAATTCCAACGGGTCCATTGAAAGGCCCATTTAGATCTCCTCATTCGAAACCTCTAAAAAAAGGACCGCAAAAATGTTTTATTCAAATATTAGGCGTTCAAATAATTGATTAGGAGCTTTTCAACACAATTATATTGCAAAACCGCAATTTCTATACTTTTTACTCAGTTAAAATTCCAACGGGTCCATTGAAAGGCCCATTTCGACCCGCTCGTCCCAAACCTCTACAAAAAGGACTGCAAAACAAGTTTTAATCAAATTTTAAGAATTCATGTAATTGATTAGGAGCTTTTCAACACAATTATATTGCAAACCCTCAATTTCTGTACTTTTTAATCAGCTAAAATTTTAACGGGTCCATTGAAAGGCCCATTTCGACCTCCTCGTCCGAAACCTCTACAAAAAGGACCGCAAAACAAGTTTTAATCAAATTCTAGGAATTCATGTAATTGATTAGGAGCTTTTCAACACAATTATATTGCAAAACCGCAATTTCTGTACTTTTTACTCAGTTGAAATTCCAACGGGTCCATTGAAAGTCCCATTTAGAACTGCTCGTCTGAAACCTCTACAAAAAGGACCGCAAAACAAGTTTTAATCAAATATTAGGAGTTCAAATAATTGATTAGGAGCTTTTGAACACAATTATATTGCAAAACCTCAATTTCTGTACTTTTTACTCAGTTAAAATTCCAACGGGTCCATTGAAAGGCCCATTTCGACCCGCTCGTCCGAAACCTCTACAAAAAGGACCGCAAAACAAGTTTTAATCAAATTTTAGGAATTTATGTAATTGATTAGGAGGTTTTCAACACAATTATATTGCAAAACCGCAATTTCTGTACTTTTTACTCAGTTAAAATTCCAACGGGTCCATGTAAAGTCCCATTTAGACCTGCTCGTCTGAAACCTCTACAAATAGGACCGCAAAACAAGTTTTAATCAAATATTAGGAGTTCAAATAATTGATTAGAAGCTTTTCAACACAATTATATTGCAAAACCGCAATTTTTGTACTTGTTACTTAGTTAAAATTCCAACGGGTCCATTGAAAGGCCCATTTCGACCCGCTCGTCCGAAACCTCTACAAAAAGGACGGCAAAACAAGTTTTAATCAAATTTTAGGAGTTCATGTAATTGATTAGGAGCTTTTCGACACAATTATATTGCAAAACCTCAATTTCTGTACTTTTTACTCAGTTAAAATTCCAACGGGTCCATTGAAAGGCCCATTTATACCTGCTCGTCCGAAACCTCTACAAAAAGGACCGCAAAAATGTTTTATTCAAATATTAGGAGTTCAAATAATTGATTAGGAGCTTTTGAACACAATTATATTGCAAAACCTCAATTTCTGTACTTGTTACTCAGTTAAAATTCCAACGGGTCCATTGAAAGGCCCATTTCGACTCGCTCCTCCGAAACCTCTACAAAAAGGACGACAAAACAAGTTTTAATCAAATTTTAGGAGTTCATGTAATTGATTAGGATCTTTTCAACACAATTATATTGCAAAACCTCAATTTCTGTACTTTTTACTCAGTTAAAATTCCAACGGGTCCATTGAAAGGCCCATTTAGATCTCCTCGTTCGAAACCTCTACAAAAAGGACCGCAAAAATGTTTTATTCAAATATTAGGAGTTCAAATAATTGATTAGGAGCTTTTCAACACAATTATATTGCAAAACCTCAATTTCTGTACTTTTTACTAAGTTAAAATTCCAATGGGTCCATTGGAAGGCCTATTTCGACCCGCTCGTCCGAAACCTCTACAAAAAGGACTGCAAAACAAGTGTTAATCAAATATTAGGAGTTCAAATAATTGATTAGGAGCTTTTCAACACAATTATATTGCAAAACCGCAATTTCTGTACTTTTTACTTAGTTAAAATTCCAACGGGTCCATTGAAAGGCCCATTTCGACCCGCTCGTCCGAAACCTCTACAAAAAGGACTGCAAAACAAGTTTTAATCAAATTTTAGTAGTTCATGTAATTGATTAGGAGCTTTTCAACACAATTATATTGCAAAACCTCAATTTCTGTACTTTTTACTCAGTTAAAATTCCAACGGGTCCATTGAAAGTCCCATTTAGACATGCTCGTCCGGAACCTCTACAAAAAGGACCTCAAAAATGTTTTATTCAAATATTAGGAGTTCAAATAATTGATTAGGAGCTTTTGAACACAATTATATTGCAAAATCTCAATTTATGTACTTTTTACGAAGGTCCTCAAATGTTACCGCTTTAATATGAGAAGCTACCCACATTCTGTCACGAGTGTGGCATTCTATGCCATCTTAAAGCCACCTGTGCGGAATTTAAGGATGACAAAACGGAACCCAAGCAGTATGGAGACTGGCTACGTGCCCCTACTCTGAAGAATAAGTCCAAAATAACAACCAAAGGTCGGGTATGTTATTTCGAGCCAGCTGGCCCGTCAACCAAGCCCTCGATGGCCATCGGTACACTACTCTATCTCTATATTTTTCCCTTTAGGGATTGGACCATCTCTTTTCTTATTCTTTATGCCTTGCATGCTGCATGCATTTTTATGAAATTCATGTTCAATATTCTCACCCTTTCCCAGGTGCAGGACCAACAGCAAAGAAGCCAGCCATCGCCGGTATCTTTGGATAATTATCATGCACTTTTATTAGTAGAAATATTTTCTAATATTTATCTACTATGCTCTTTTCAACGGCACCATCCTCACTATCGTTACCTTCCTTTCTGCTCCACAGGAACAGATCGCAAAGGAAAAACGGTGGTTGTTGCTGACGCCGCCTCAACCACGATGATGTCGGATTCTGCTGCAACAAAACCGAAGGATGAGGATACTGCAGTGCCCACAGCTGCCGCTGCTCCTAATGCCATCGATGCTGTGGCACCTACGGGTACAGACGCACTGCTGGACCAGACGACCCCAGTTGCCCCTGATGCACCAATGGCGGACGCGGGGGGCGATCCCACTGGACAGCATAACTCACCCACTGTTGGTATTTCAGTTGAACCCCGCGATGTGGCCCCTCTTGCTGTTATACCTGTTGATGCGGAATCAGCCAACACTGGAGCTCCCAACACTGCCCAAGTTGCAGGGATTGATGATGCATCATCCACCCCGCCCGACAAACGGTTTATGTTAACCCGTAATTCGAGGATTGGCTTGCTACCACATCGAGCCCTCCGAAGGGTGCAACAGAACCTCGCAAGGCAAAGCGCAGCCCACCCCTAGTTGTGCCCACTATGGCTAAGCGCCCGCGTACCTCACCCAAGGTTTCATCAAGGTCGGATAAACCCGGAGCACCATCAGAAAAGACTACCAAACATACTAATGCTGGGATGAGCAGCAAAGTCTCTTCGGCGGCGGTTGATATTCAACCCCGCCGAGAGAAATGAGGCTATTTTGCTGGAACTGCCATGGGCTTGGTTCACCAGAGGCAGTTCAAGGGCTTGTTTCCCTAGTCTGGAAATTGGAACCTACAATTATTTTCTTGTCTGAAACTAGGTTGTTTAATTTTAATTTTGAACGTTTAAAATTTTCTTTGGATATGACGGGCTGCTTCCATGTTAAAAGCAGTCCAACTTGCTCTGGTCTTTTAATTTTATGGAATAATAATATGTCTCTGGATCATTTATCGTATTTTGATCGTCACATTGATTCCACTATAACAACTACTGATGATTGCTTTTGATTCACCGGCGTCTATGGGTACGCAAAAACTAGCATGAAATATAAAATGTGGGAGCTCATAGACTCTTTTCGTAGCAATTCCCGGTTGCCTTGGCTAATTGGTGGGGACCTAAACGACATTTTATCCGACTCTGAAAAACAAGGCGGATGTCGCAGACCACAATCGCAAATCACCAACTTTCGAGATTGCCTTGCTCGCAATGGAATTTTTGATTGCAAACCCTGTTCGGGATGGTTCACATGGTCTCGAACGGGGCCCAATGTCGCACCCGTTTGTGAACATCTAGATCGATTCCTTGCGTGTAATGCATGGCTAAATGCACACCTAACATTCCAATGCAGGAACGTTTTTTCTCCAGATTCCGATCATTATGTCATTCTCATGGACACCAAACGTGTTGCCCCTCGTGAGGATCGTTCCCAGCATGATGGTGATCACTTTCGCTTTGAGTCTTGCTGGGCAAATGACCCATCATGTATCAAAGCCTTCTACCAAGCCTGGTCAAACGCGTCAGGCACCCTCCTTGACAAATTGACTATTGTTGGGAGCCACTTGCATGATTGGCAAACGACTCGTCGTTTCAAATCCAACAATCGCATCGCTGAGCTTCAACGCCAGAATAATTCTTACATGCGTAGACGACAGCTATCACCTGAAATACTGCTCAACCTACGAGATGCGAAATTGGAACTTCGACGCCTTTTGGATACAAGAGAAGCCTACTGGGCTCAGCATTCTCGTGTTACCTGGCTATCGCAAGGTGACAAGAACACATCCTTCTTCCATTCCAGGGCGTCTAAAAGAAGGAAAAAGAACACTATACGTGGTCTCTTTGATGTAAACCAAACATGGCATACCTAGAAACTTGAGCTTCTTCGGATTGCCTCGGATTACTTCCAGGCTTTGTTTACATCATCTAGTCCGACCTCCTCTCCCCTTCTTTTGGAACACATCAGCCCCGTCGTTAATGCTGCAATGAATGATTCGTTGCTTCGACCTTTCACTGAAGACGAGGTAATCACAGCTTTCCGGGATATAGGTCCCAGGAAAGCTCCGGGTTTTGATGGCTTCCCTAGTAGCTTCTACAGGCAATACTGGGATGTCATTGGGCCCGAATTCGTCCAACTTTGTTTGCGTCTTTTACGAGGGGAAGATGACATGGCAACGGTTAACAAAGCGATTATTGTCCTCATCCCGAAAGTGCCTGACTCTTCAAACATGCGTCAATTTCGGCCGATCAATTTATGCACTGTCATTTACAAAACTGTTGCCAAGGTTCTCATGAATCGGCTCAAACCTATCCTACCGTCTTGTATCAGTGATGTGCAGCCCGCTTTTGTTAGTGGCAGGAACATCACTGATAATATTCTGATTGTACATGAACTTGTTCATACCCTTCATTCTAATAGCGCTTCGATCTATCAAGGGGTTGCCTTGAAATTAGACATGGAAAAGGCCTTTGACAAAGTTGAATGGTCTTTTCTTAAAGACGTAATGATACAATCATCATACTCAAAGATCATAAACATCAGAGATCAAACAGGGACCCAATTGAACAATTTACAACTTTAAGGACCAAATTGTAATTTCTGTAAATTATAAGGCCTTCATCCAATTTAAAGTTGCCATCTTGAAATTAGTCAAGTTTCATGCTTCCCTGTAAATTTTCAACTCAAAAGGACTTACCAAACCCATACAATTGCACAAACTAGTTTCAGGACCAAAATGCAAACATTCCAAAACATTTAACTACCAATGTCAGCCCCCAACGGTCACGTGTTCCGAAACAGGTAGAGCCCGTTTCGAAACACGGGGCCGTTCCGCAACGCGTATCGGAACACGGGTTGGAAGTGGCCTTTCCGTTTCGGAACGGTGCCTACCGTTACGGACGCCTGGGCTCATTTAAGGCACCCGTTCCGAAACGGTAGCCTCTGTTCCGAAACACCCTGCACAGATTGCAGCAAAAGGCTTCCTAAAACATACAATTGATCAACCGTACATGCTCCAAATGTTACCAAACTTTACCAGCATCAAATTCAACATATAAGAGACATACTTGCATCAACAATTCAACATATTAACATCATATACGAAAAGCCCCAATTCTAATGGCATGCTTCCTACACAAGCAAACCATTCAAGCATAAACCTCCAACACAAGCATATAATTGCCAAATACAAACACCAGCAATCTCAACAACATTCAACATACTTAGGGAGTTCCAAACATCTCCCAAAACATACACATAGGTCCCCCATTGCCAAATTACCAAAAGCTAAATTGTATAAGAAAACCTTTCCATACTTTGAGCTTAATTCCACTTGATTGCTTGCCTTCCTTGCTGCCCTCAAAGTACCTTAATGATCTGCATTATTGGTTTAAGAAAACGAAAGAGAGCGTAAGCAAAAGCTTAGTGAGGAATGCTCCTTAAAAACCATTCAATAATGCATTTATAAAACACTTTATAAATCATACTTCAAATCATCATTTATTCATGCTCAAGCAACTTAAACAAGCAATTCATACTTCAAACCCTCTTGCATCAGCACACATCCTAAACCAACATAGGACGCATCACTGTAGACCACAAACTCTTTCCCTGATTCAAGCTGAACCAAGATAGGAGCTTGCGTCAAAGCCGCCTTAAGCTTCTCAAAAGCCTGCTGTCTTGCTTCCGTCCACTCATACTTAACATCCTTCTGCAACAACTTCGTCAAAGGTGCAGCAATCTTAGAAAACCCATCCACAAACCTCCGATAGTATCCCGCCAAACCAAGGAAACTACGAACCTCATGAACAGACTTAGGAACCTTCCAGTTCATCACCGCCTCAATATTCTGAGGATCAACACGAATCCCCTCATCTGAAACTACATGCCCAAGAAACACCACCTCCTTAAGCCAGAACTCACACTTGCTCAGCTTAGCATAAAGCTGATTCTCCAACAAGGCTTGCAGCACAATCCTCAAATGCTTTTCATGCTCCTCCTCAGTACGCGAGTACACGAGGATATCATCAATGAACACCACAACGAACTTGTCCAGGTATTCATGAAAAACACGATTCATCATGTCCATGAAAGTAGCAGGAGCATTTGTCAAACCAAACGGCATCACAAGAAACTCATAATGCCCATACCTTGTCCTAAAAGCTGTCTTAGGCACATCCACATCCTTCACCTTCAACTGGTAATACCCTGACCTCAAGTCAATCTTAGAGAACACAGCAGCTCCCCGAAATTGATCAAAGAGATCATCAATCCTCGGCAAAGGATACCGATTCTTGATAGTCAACTTGTTCAGCTGACGGTAATCAATGCACATCCTCATAGTGCCATCCTTCTTCTTCACAAACAAGACCGGTGCACCCCAAGGTGACACACTCGGCCGAATGAAACCACGATCAAGCAGCTCTTGCAACTGCGTCTTCAGCTCTTTCAGCTCCTTAGGTGCCATTCTATAAGGAGTAATGGACACAGGAGTCGTATTCTCATACAGCTCAATTCCAAACTCCACCTCGCGATTAGGAGGTAAACCAGGCAACTCCTCAGGAAACACACCAGGAAACTCCTTCACAACTCTGATATCTTGCACCCTCAACTCCTTAGAGCTAGGATTCATCACAAAAGCTAGATAAGCTTCACAGCCTTGCCTCAGCATCCTGCTCGCCTCCAAGGTAGACACCACATTGGCAAGAAACTTCACATTCTCACCAACTACAACAACTTCATAATCATCCGCAAGCTTCAACGAAACTCGCTTATTTTCACAATCCACAACAGCACGATGCTCAGCAAGCCAATCCATACCAAGGATTACATCAAAACCATAGAAGGGCAGCTCCATAAGATCAACATGAAAAACATGCTCTTGAACAACCAACGGACACCTTCTATACAACTTTCGAGTCACAACAGTCTCACCAAAAGAACTAGTGACACGAACACCAACATCCAAAGACTCAACAGGCAAACCAAGCAATTCAGCATGCTCACGTAAAATATATGAATGCGTAGATCCAGAATCTATCAAGGAAAGTAATGACAAGGATTGCAAAGTAAAGGTACCTGCAATCACATCCGCGTCATTCCTCCCTTCCCGCTGAGCATACACCCTCGCTTGACCACCACCCTCAGGTTGAATAGCCACAACATGAGCCACTCCTCGACCACCCTCCTCTCTCTGCTGGAAATTACCACGGCCGCGCCCACGACCTCTCTGCGGTGCAGCAACAACAGGAGCACGCACTTGGCCACCGGCCAACATAGGACAATCACTCCTCAAATGGTCTGCAGATCCACAATTCCAGCATCCATTACCAGCTGCCGCAACAGGAGCTTGCACCTCCCTCACAGCACGAGGACAGTCACGCTTCATGTGACCACGTGAACCACAAATCCAACAAGCACTCGGATCGGCTCTAGCATTGCCTCCTCTAGTAGGTGCACCACCACCTCTCTTAGCTGAGGACTGATACTTCTGATCACGTCCCCTCTTGTTCCGTCCTCCACCGGAACTATACTCAGCAGCTCTCTTACCAGAACTTGCTCCAGCACTTCTAGCAGATAAACCCAAGTTCATCTCTATATCCTTGGCTCGGCCCACTAACACATCGAAATCATCATATTCAGTGGCCAGCACATACATCTTCACATCCGTTACTAAGCCATAACGGAACCTTTCGCACCTCTCCCGCTCATCAGGTACCAGCTCAGGTGCATACTGACTGAGTCTAACAAACTGCACTTCATACTCAGCCACTGTCATGCTCCCATGGGTAAGAGACATGAACTCACGCTTCTTTTCATCAAGATATCTCACACCAAGATATCTCCTCTTGAACACATTCTGAAAGAATGTCCAAGTCACATCAGCTTCAGCCATACCAGCTATAGTGGTCGTCCACCACGTATAAGCATCATCCTGTAGTAAAGATACTACACAACCCAGCTTTTGCACATCCGTGCAACTCATCTGACCCAGAATCCTCTTGGTACTCTCTAACCAAGCTTCAGATCCCTCAGCAGACATACCCCTGAACTCAGTCCCACCAAGACTGCGCAAACGCTCCAAAGTTAGTCTGACTCCAGCATCTCCCTGATGCCCAGCTCCTTGAGCTCCAGCTACTGCTGCTCGAAAAGCACCCGCAATAGCTTGTACCAGCATAGACATGTCAGGCATAGCTTGCCCCTGGCCAACCTCAGGTCCAGCAGCTCCAGCACCAGCTGCAGCCTCAGCTCTTTCTCCCTCAGACCCACCACCACCAGGTGGAGGAGGAGGTAACACCGCACTACCCGCATTCTCTTCATTTTCATTCTCATTAGGAGCCGTAGCTCGCACATTACTTCGCAACTCCCTACGTGGTGCCATACTTTTACCATGCAATCACAATGCAAATAAAACAAGTCAGGCCCAACAAGGTAAGCAATCCAAGTATCCAAGCTCAATTTCATTCAAAATCAACATCATTTCATTAGCTTTGATTTGGCAATGGGTACCCACAACATGCTACATCACAGCATATAACTCAATTGCATCAAAAACACAAGCCACTAAACATGCTTTCATTCAACAAGCATACAAGGCATACATACTTCAATCATGCACACATTCATTCCCAATTACTCGAGAACTCAGCTCTGATACCACCAAATGTAACCCCCTTAACCCGGCCTAGACGGTTGACCCGAATTAAGAAAGTCACACGGGGAAAACCAAAGTCAACCCGAAAGTCAACATTGATTAACGACCCTTTTTTTTCTTTTTACTCTTGTCTAGATGCACATTAACCCTGGTTATGATCATACAATCATCATACTCAAAGATCATAAACATCAGAGATCAAACAGGGACCCAATTGAACAATTTACAACTTTAAGGACCAAATTGTAATTTCTGTAAATTATAAGGCCTTCATCCAATTTAAAGTTACCATCTTGAAATTAGTCAAGTTTCATGCTTCCCTGTAAATTTTCAACTCAAAAGGACTTACCAAACCCATACAATTGCACAAACTAGTTTCAGGACCAAAATGCAAACATTCCAAAACATTTAACTACCAATGTCAGCCCCCAACGGTCACGTGTTCCGAAACAGGTAGAGCCCGTTTCGAAACACGGGGCCGTTCCGTAACGCGTATCGGAACACGGGCTGGCAGTGGCCTTTCCATTTCGGAATGGTGCCTACCGTTTCGGACGCCTGGGCTCATTTAAGGCACCCGTTCCGAAACGGTAGCCTCTGTTCCGAAACACCCTGCACAGATTGCAGCAAAAGGCTTCCTAAAACATACAATTGATCAACCGTACATGCTCCAAATGTTACCAAACTTTACCAGCATCAAATTCAACATATAAGAGACATACTTGCATCAACAATTCAACATATTAACATCATATACGAAAAGCCCCAATTCTAATGGCATGCTTCCTACACAAGCAAACCATTCAAGCATAAACCTCCAACACAAGCATATAATTGCCAAATACAAACACCAGCAATCTCAACAACATTCAACATACTTAGGGAGTTCCAAACATCTCCCAAAACATACACATAGGTCCCCCATTGCCAAATTACCAAAAGCTAAATTGTATAAGAAAACCTTTCCATACTTTGAGCTTAATTCCACTTGATTGCTTGCCTTCCTTGCTGCCCTCAAAGTACCTTAATGATCTGCATTATTGGTTTAAGAAAACGAAAGAGAGCGTAAGCAAAAGCTTAGTGAGGAATGCTCCTTAAAAACCATTCAATAATGCATTTATAAAACACTTTATAAATCATACTTCAAATCATCATTTATTCATGCTCAAGCAACTTAAACAAGCAATTCATGCTTCCATATCATTACATGTCATATTGGCCACAAGTGATAAGTTTCATCTTTGAAAAACAAGATCAACATAAGACTCACACATGGACTTTTAAACACCATTGTGATCTTATAAAGTACAAGAACCACGCAAGGACTTTTAACCACCTTCGTGTTCTTCCCAAGGACTTTTAAACACCTTGGCCCCAAGGACTTTTAAACACCTTGGCCCATGGACTTTTAAACACCTTGGCCCATGGACTTTTAAACACCATGGCAAGGACCACACAAGGAATTTTAACCACCTTTGTGTCCTTAACAAGAACCATCCAAGGACTTTTAACCACCTTGATGTTCTTAAATAACAAGGCTCACTCAAGGACTTTTAACCACCTTAGTGACCTTAACAAGAATCATCATGGACTTTTAACCACCATGAAGTTCTTAGAAACCACAAGGCTCACTCAAGGACTTTTAACCACCTTAGTGACCTTAACCTTTTCAAAACATCACTTGCCAATATACATCATTATCATCAAATAATCCACTGTTTTAAAGCATTAAACCAAGCCATAAACATCATACATTTATAAGCATCAAACCACATTTTAACAATGCTCAAAAACAAGGAACTCCTACCTTGAGCTTCCTTCAACATATGGCTTACAAAACCAGCAATAACCATGCTAAATCATGCTTTCAAAACAGAATTTAAATCATGCAATAAACCACTTTGCATCACAATCAAATCATGGCCACCACTAGAGAGTATTTCTGAAAACTTACACTTGAGCTTAGCAAAGTTGTTTAGACTTAAGCTAAGCTCCCAAGACATTGGTTTCAAAGCTGAAAACCCATTTTCACTCACCGGTTCCACTTCGCCTCTAGCCGAAGCACAAATCAAGCTACCGGATCACCTCCACTTGGATCCAAAGATGACTCCCCTGTTTTAAACACATCAAAGCAGAGGATTAATGCATCATCATGCATTAATAGCTTCAATGAAAGCACCTAAACTCGCTGCTCTCATCCACACTCCATTTTCGGCCACCAAACACAACCGAAAATGCATCCAAACCACTTCTCAACAAAGCCCAGCCATAAACCATCAATATTAAACATCCTTTAACATCATTTATCATCTAAAAGGAACCTAAAAACATCCTTATACCTCCAGCAACATCAGATCCACAAAAACACCTCAAAAACAACCAAGAATCACAAGCTAAACTTAGGAAATTCAACCTATCCGGGATTGCATTAATAAAAACTCAATTCCTTATCAAATTAATGGTCATTTATCATCAAAAACACATCTCAAATCACAGCTTTAACAGATCAAACGAAAATCTATCAAAAATCACCAAATCTTGCATTTTAAGCCAAGATCCAATTACACAACTTAAAAACCTTTAATAAAACATCAATTTAGGATTGAGAACTTAGGAATTTCAGTAAAGAACTGATAGTTTAGAGGAGAAGGACGTTCTTACCTCCAAACTTGAGTTTCTCCTCTTTTAGAGCCAAAAACCTTGATGAATCAAGTAGCAAATGGTGAGGTTTTGTAGATATGATGATTAGGAATCAAAAGAGAGTTGAAAGGAGAGATTTAGGTGGCAAAATCAGAAAGAAATCTCTGGAGAGAAAGTGTTTGGGTTGAGAGAAAATGAGAGAAAGGAAAATTGAGAAAATGGAAAGTTAGTTACCAAAATAACCAAAAATGATTTCCCTCCTCTTTTCTTATGTTTTAAAATCAGAATTAAACCTTAAAATATCTTAGAAAAATCTGGAGAAACTCCCTTTGGATAAATAGCTCC
Organism: Hibiscus tridactylites; assembly: GCA_958450335.1. Taxonomy (NCBI): domain Eukaryota; kingdom Viridiplantae; phylum Streptophyta; class Magnoliopsida; order Malvales; family Malvaceae; genus Hibiscus; species Hibiscus tridactylites. The sequence goes on from OY288270.1 coordinate 46,456,394, forward strand.
TTAAAGATTCAAAGTTTCAATCCTTTTTAAAACAGTCATGCAACTTTCAAAAATTACATTTTGGTCACTAGCCAAAATGTCACCCTTCCAAAACTCATTTTGTAAAATTGATTTCACAGCTCACTTATATACATTAAAAGATGATTTTAGAACATTTTTCCATATTTTTAATGCAACCCGAACTAGGCTTTCCTAATTTCCCCCTTTTAGATTCGAACAGCACTTTGACAGAACCGGTCAACGCCCAAAACTACTAAGCCCAAAACCGGGGTGTTACATTTGACAAAGTTGAATGGTCTTTTCTTAAAGACGTAATGATACGTATGGGATTTGCGCCTGACTGGGTACAGTTGTTACTCCGTTGCGTATCAATTGTTTCCTTCTCAGTCCGTCTTAATGGCGCTCTCTCCCAAGAATTCTCTCCGACTAGGGGAATCTGGCAAGGCGACCCCCTCTCGCCTTTCCTTTCTTAATTTGCTCCCAAGGGCTTTCAGCGGCTCTTGAGGCCGAACAGCGAGCGGGACGACTCGTTGGCTTACAGGCCAATCACCGAGGACCGCGGATTAATCATCTGCTCTTTGCGGATGACAGCATTGTCTTTGTCCGTAATTTCCCAACGGAAGTCCAACGATTAAAGGAGATTCTTCGTTTGTATGAATCATCCTCGGGCCAATCTGTCAACTTTGCTAAATCGACTGCCTTTTGTAGCTCTTCCTGCTCGACAACCTTCTCACAGGCCCTTCAGCATACCCTTGGCATCTGTTTGGTTGATGACCCTGGTACTTATCTGGGGGTCCCTCTCCTAGTTGGGAGGAACCGAACGACCAGTCTTGGGTTTATTCGTGACAAGGTCAACTCACGCATGGCTAAATGGGATACTAATTTGCTTTCATACAATGGGCGTGAAATTCTAATAAAATCAGTGGCACAAGCTATACCTCAGTACGTCATGTCATGCTATCTGCTTCCGCAAAACATTGTCGACGATACGACACGCTCAATTCATCGATACCGGTGGTCAGGCAGAAGTAACAAGAAAAGGATGGCCAATGCTATCCTAGAATACCATGTGTACGCCCAAAGCCGTTGGGGGAATGGGCTTCCGTGACTTACGGGACTTTAACGTTGCTCTTCTTGGGAAGCAAATCTGGCGACTGATTCACTCGCCTGATTCCCTACTTGCAAGGGTCCTGCGGTCACGTTATTACCCCTCCGAAAATATTCTGGACGCGAAAGCTGACCAGCGCGCCTCATTTGCCTGGCGAGGTATTTGGCAAGCCATGCAACGCTTGCAGCCAGGTTTTTTCTGGCGGCCCGGCATTGATAGTCGTATACGTATCCATCGCGAACATTGGGGTGGGTCCGCTGGTCTCTCCTTCTTTGGTGACTATCAGGATAATGAGGAGATACCCTTGCGCTGCGGTGATTTTATGATCCGCCATCACAACTCTTGGGACGAACATAAAGTTCGTCAATACTTTGACTGGGATGATGCTGCCAACATCTTGCACGTACCGATATCCAATGTACGTTGTGATACTTTACTATGGGGCTTTCACGATACTAACATATATACAGTACGCTCCGGCTACCTCTTCCTGCGTAGGCCCTCACGGCCCCTTGAGCGCCCGTGCCCACTCTGGAAGATCATTGCTAAATCTAACATGCTTCTGAAGGTTCGCACCTTTGGATGGCGGGCAGGGAGGAGTGCTTTACCTACTGGTGACCGTCTTGCGGCTCTGGCGATGGGCAGTGGCATGTGCCCGTTCTGTCCTTCGATTCTTAAAACTGCGATTCATGCATTTCGGGACTGCCCGGGCGCTGTCGAGGTACTAAGCCTTGCTGGCTTCCCCCGTGCGTTATGCGATAGCACGGCCACCTCAGTTACCCTCTGGCTAGAACAGGGAGCTATGATTCTCTCTCACGCACAATTCGATCTTCTCCTGACTACCTTGTGGAATCTATGGAACAGGAGGAATGATTGGGTCCATTCTCAGCGTCTACAACCCCCTTGGCTAACTCTGATGAACTCCCAGGAACTACTTCGTGACTACATCTCGGCCAACTCAGACCATACCACGACGCGACCGCAGACGGAGCCAGTCCATTCCCAACCTGTCTAGAGACCACCACTGGCTGGGACGATCAAAATCAATGTCGATGGCGCTTTCAACTCAGCTACGGGATCCGCTGGCATTGGTATTGTGGCTCGTGATGCCACTGGAGCTATCTTGCTATGACGAGCTCTATTCTTGGAAGATACCACATATTCTTCATCCACGAAACTCCACACTATCATCACAGGAGTCACACTCGGTGCAGACGCTGGCTGGCAAGAATTTCTTCTCGAGTCGGACGCGGCCCTGTTGAACAATAGGTTGCATCAAGCCGGCGAGGATGCCTCCCCTCTTCAGCGGCAGATTCAGACAGCTAGATCTTTCATTGATACTGTCACTGGTTTATGTTTACTTTATGTACCGCGCACAGCTAATGTTTTAGCTCACTATATTGCCAATTGGGCACTTCATTCAAAATCTTCTTTATATTTCGAACCGGGCTTGCCCGATGATTTGCGAACATTTGTACCGGTTGTTCACCAACCACCATGATTTATAATATATTTGGGCACTCTTTTCCCCTCTTAGGACCCTAACTGGGCCAGCCCAGTAAGGATTAGTGGGGTTTTTAATGCGGCCCTTTCCTAAAAAAAATCCAACAGGTCCATTGAAAGGCTCATTTCGACCCGCTCGTCCGAAACCTCTACAAAAAGGACCGCAAAACAAGTTTTAATCAAATTTTAGGGGTTCATGTAATTGATTAGGAGCTTTTCAACACATTATATTGCAAAACCTCAATTTCTGTACTTTTTACTCAGTTAAAATACAAACGGGTCCATTGAAAGGCCCATTTAGACCTGCTCGCCCGAAACTTCTACAAAAAGGACTGCAAAAATGTTTTATTCAAATATTAGGAGTTCAAATAATTGATTAAAAGCTTTTCAACACAATTATATTACAAAACCTCAATTTCTGTACTTTTTACTAAGTTAAAATTCCAACGGGTCCATTGAAAGGCCCATTTCGACCCGCTCGTCCGAAACCTCAACAAAAAGGACTGCAAAACAAGTTTTTAATCAAATATTAGGAGTTCAAATAATTGATTAGGAGCTTTTCAACAAAATTATATTGCAAAACCGCAATTTCTATACTTTTTACTCAGTTGAAATTCCAACGGGTCCATTGAAAGGCCCATTTCGACCCGCTCGTCTGAAACCTCTACAAAAAGGACTGCAAAACAAGTTTTAATCAAATTTTAGGTGTTCATGTAATTGATTAGGAGCTTTTCAACACAATTATATTGCAAAACCTCAATTTTTGTACTTTTTACTCAGTTAAAATTCCAACGGGTCCATTGAAAGGCCCATTTCGACCTGCTCGTCCGAAACCTCTAAAAAAAGGACCGCAAAACAAGTTTTATTCAAATATTAGGAGTTCAAATAATTTATTAGGAGCTTTTCAACACAATTATATTGCAAAACCTCAATTTCTGTACTTTTTACTCAGTTAAAATTCCAATGGGTTCATTGAAAGGTCCAATTAGACCTGCTCGTCCGAAACCTCTACAAAAAGGACCGCAAAAATGTTTTATTCAAATATTAGGAGTTCAAATAATTTTTTAGGAGCTTTTGAACACAATTATATTGCAAAACCTGAATTTCTTCAATCAGTTAAAATTCCAACGGGTCCATTGAAAGGCCCATTTCGACTCGCTCGTCCGAAACCTCTACAAAAAGGATTGCAAAACAAGTTTTAATCAAATTTTAGGAATTCATGTAATGGATTAGGAGCTTTTCAACACAATTATATTGCAAAACCTCAATTTCTGTACTTTTTACTCAGTTAAAATTCCAACGGGTCCATTGAAAGGCCCATTTAGACCTGCTCATCCGAAACCTTTACAAAAAGGACCGCAAAAAGGTTTTATTCAAATATTAGGAGTTCAAATAATTGATTAGGAGCTTTTCAACACAATTATATTGCAAAACCTCAATTTCTGTACTTTTTACTCAGTTAAAATTCCAACGGGTCCATTGAAAGGCCCATTTAGACCTGCTCGTCTGAAACCTCTACAAAAAGGACCGCAAAAATGTTTTATTCAAATATTAGGAGATCAAATAATTGATTAGGAGCTTTTCAACACAATTATATTGAAAAACCTCAATTTCTGTACATTTTACTCAGTTAAGATTCCAACAGGTCCATTGAAAGGCCCATTTCGACCTGCTCGTCCGAAACCTCTACAAAAAGGACCGCAAAACAAGTTTTATTCAAATATTAGGAGTTCAAATAATTGATTAGGAGCTTTTCAACACAATTATATTGCAAAACCTCAATTTCTGTACTTTTTACTCAGTTAAAATTCCAACGGGTCCATTGAAAGGCCTATTTCGACATGCTCATCTGAAACCTCTACAAAAAGGACAGAAAAAATGTTTTATTCAAATATTAGGAGTTCAAATAATTGATTAGGAGCTTTTCAACACAATTATATTGCAAAACCTCAATTTCTGTACTTTTTACTCAGTTAAAATTCCAACGGGTCCATTGAAAGGCCCATTTAGACCTGCTCGTTAGAAACCTCTACAAAAAGGACCGCAAAAATGATTTATTCAAATTTTGGGAGATCAAATAATTGATTAGGAGGTTTTCAACCCAATTATATTGCAAAACCTCAATTTCTGTACTTTTTACACAGTTAAAATTCCAACGGGTCCATTGAAAGGCCCATTTAGACCTGCTCGTCCGAAACCTCTACAAAAAGGCTCACAAAAATGTTTTATTCAAATATTAGAAGTTCAAATAATTTATTAGGAGCTTTTGAACACAATTATATTGCAAAACCTCAATTTATGTACTTTTTAATCAGTTAAAATTCCAACGGGTCCATTGAAAGGACCATTTCGACCCGCTCGTTCGAAACCTCTAAAAAAGTATCGCAAACAAGTTTTAATCAAATTTTAGGGGTTCATGTAATTGATTAGGAGCTTTTCAACACAATTATATTGCAAAACCTCAATTTCTGTACTTTTTACTCAGTTAAAATTCCAACGGGTCCATTGAAAGGCCTATTTCGACCTGCTCGTCCGAAACCTCTACAAAAAGGACAGAAAAAATGTTTTATTCAAATATTAGGAGTTCAAATAATTGATTAGGAGCTTTTCAACACAATTATATTGCAAAACCTCAATTTCTGTACTTTTTACTCAGTTAAAATTCCAACGGGTCCATTGAAAGGCCTATTTCGACCTGCTCATCCGAAACCTCTACAAAAAGGACAGAAAAAATGTTTTATTCAAATATTAGGAGTTCAAATAATTGATTAGGAGCTTTTCAACCCAATTATATTGCAAAACCTCAATTTCTGTACTTTTTACTCAATTAAAATTACAACGGGTCCATTGAAAGGCCCATTTAGACCTGCTCGTCCGAAACCTCTACAAAAAGGTCCGCAAAAATGTTTTATTCAAATATTAGGAGTTCAAATAATTGATTAGGAGCTTTTCAACACAATTATATTACAAAAACTCAATTTCTGTACTTTTTACTCATTTAAAATTCCAACGGGTCCATTGAAAGGCCCATTTCGACCCGCTCGTCCGAAATCTGTACCAAAAGGATTGCAAATCAAGTTTTAATCAAATTTTATGAATTCATGTAATTGATTAGGAGCTTCTCAACACAATTATATTGCAAAACCTCAATTTCTGTACTTTTTACTTAGTTAAAATTCCAACTGGTCCATTGAAGGGCCCATTTAGACCTGCTCGTCTGAAACCTCTACAAAAAGGACTACAAAACAAGTTTTAATCAAACATTAGGTGTTCAAATAATTGATTAGGAGCTTTTTAACACAATTATATTGCAAAACCGCAATTTCTGTACTTTTTACTCAGTTAAAATTCAAATGGGTCCATTGAAAGGCCTATTTCGACCTGCTCGTCCGAATCCTCTACAAAAAGGACTACAAAACAAGTTTTAATCAAATATTAGGAGTTCAAATAATTGATTAGGAGCTTTTCAACACAATTATATTGCAAAACCGCAATTTAAATACTTTTTACTCAGTTAAAATTCCAACGGGTCCATTGAAAGGCCCATTTCGACCCGCTCGTCTGAAACCTCTACAAAAAGGACTGCAAAACAAGTTTTAATCAAATTTTAGTTGTTCATGTAATTGATTAGGAGCTTTTCAACACATTTATATTGCAAAACCTCAATTTTTGTACTTTTTACTCAGTTAAAATTCCAACGGGTCCATTGAAAGGCCCATTTCGACCTGCTCGTCCGAAACCTCTACAAAAAGGACCGCAAAACAAGTTTTATTCAAATATTAGGAGTTCAAATAATTTATTAGGAGCTTTTCAACACAATTATATTGCAAAACCTCAATTTCTGTACTTTTTACTCAGTTAAAATTCCAATGGGTTCATTGAAAGGTCCAATTAGACCTGCTCGTCTGAAACCTCTACAAAAAGGACCGCAAAAATGTTTTATTCAAATATTAGGAGTTCAAATAATTTATTAGGAGCTTTTTAACACAATTATATTGCAAAACCTGAATTTCTGTACTTTTTAATCAGTTAAAATTCCAACGGGTCCATTGAAAGGCCCATTTCGACCCGCTCGTCCGAAACCTCTACAAAAAGGATTGCAAAACAAGTTTTAATCAAATTTTAGGAATTCATGTAATGGATTAGGAGCTTTTCAACACAATTATATTGCAAAACCTCAATTTCTGTACTTTTTACTCAGTTAAAATTCCAACGGGTCCATTGAAAGGCCCATTTAGACCTGCTCGTCCGAAACCTTTACAAAAAGGACCGCAAAAAGGTTTTATTCAAATATTAGGAGTTCAAATAATTGATTAGGAGCTTTTCAACACAATTATATTGCAAAACCTCAATTTCTGTACTTTTTACTCAGTTAAAATTCCAACGGGTCCATTAAAAGGCCCATTTAGACCTGCTCGTCTGAAAACCTCTACAAAAAGGACCGCAAAAATGTTTTATTCAAATATTAGAAGTTCAAATAATTGATTAGGAGCTTTCAACACAATTATTAGGCAAAACCACAATTTCTGTATTTTTTACTCAATTAAAATTCCAACGGGTCCATTGAAAGGCCCATTTAGACCTGCTCGTCCGAAACCTCTACAAAAAGGACCGCAAAAATGTTTTATTCAAATATTAGGAGTTCAAATAATTGATTACGAGCTTTTCAACACAGTTATATTGCAAAACCTCAATTTCTGTACTTTTTACTTAGTTAAAATTCCAACGGGTCCATTGAAAGACCCATTTAGACCTCCTCGTCTGAAACCTCAACAAAAAGGACCACAAAAATGTTTTATTCAAATTTTAAGAGTTCAAATAAATGATTAGGAGCTTTTCAACACAATTATATTGCAAAACCTCAATTTCTGTATTTTTTACTCAATTAAAATTTCAACGGGTCCATTGAAAGGCCCATTTCGACCCGCTCGTCCGAAACCTCTACAAAAAGGATTGCAAAACAAGTTTTAATCAAATTTTAGGAATTCATGTAATTGATTAGGAGCTTTTCAACACAATTATATTGCAAAACCTCAATTTTTGTACTATTTACTCAGTTAAAATTCCAACGGGTCCATTAAAAGACCCATTTAGACCTGCTCGTCTGAAACCTCTACAAAAAGGACCGCAAAACAAGTTTTAATCAAATTTTAGGAGTTCATGTAATTGATTAGGAGCTTTTCAACACAATTATATTGCAAAACCTCAATTTATGTACTTTTTACTCGGTTAAAATTCCAACGGGTCCATTGAAAGGACCATTTCGACCCGCTCGTCCGAAACCTCTAAAAAAGGACCGCAAAACAAGTTTTAATCAAATTTTAGGAGTTCATGCAATTGATTAAGAGCTTTTCAACACAATTATATTGCAAAACCTCAATTTCTGTACTATTTACTCAGTTAAAATTCCAACGGGTCCATTAAAAGGCCCATTTCGACCCGATCGTCCGAAACCTCTACAAAAAGGACTGCAAAAAAAGTTTTAATCAAATTTTAGGAGTTCATGTAATTTATTAGGAGCTTTTCAACACAATTATATTGCAAAACCTCAATTTTTGTACTTTTTACTCAGTTAAAATTCCAACGGGTCCATTGAAAGGCCCATTTAGACCTGGTCGTCCGAAACCTTTACAAAAAGGACCGCAAAACAAGTTTTAGTCAAATATTAGGAGTTCAAATAATTGATTAGGAGCTTTTCAACACAATTATAATGCAAAACCTCAATTTCTGTACATTTTACTCAGTTAAAATTCCAACGGGTCCATTGAAAGGCCCATTTCGACCCGCTCGTCCGAAACCTCTACAAAAAGGACTGCAAAACAAGTTTTAATCAAATCTTAGGAGTTCATGTAATTGATTAGGAGCTTCTCAGCACAATTATATTGGAAAACCACAATTTCTATACTTTTTACTCAGTTAAAATTCCAACGGGTCCATTGAAAGGCCCATTTCGACCCGCTCGTCAGAAACCTCTACAAAAAGGACTGCAAAACAAGTTTTAATCAAATCTTATGAGTTCATGTAATTGATTAGGAGCTTCTCAACATAATTATATTGGAAAACCTCAATTTCTGTACTTTTTACTCAGTTAAAATTCCTACGGGTCCATTGAAAGGCCCATTTAGACCTGCTCGTCCGAAACCTCTACAAAAAGGACCGAAAAAATGTTTTATTCAAATATTAGGAGTTCAAATAATTGATTAGGTGCTTTTCAAATCAATTATATTGCAAAACCTCAATTTCTGTACTTTTTACTCAATTAAAATTCCAACAGGTCCATTGAAAGACCGATTTAGACTTGCTCGTCCGAAACCTCTACAAAAAGGACTGCAAAAATGTTTTATTCAAATATTAGGAGTTCAAATAATTGATTAGGAGCTTTTCAAATTAATTATATTGCAAAATCTCAATTTCTGTACTTTTTACTCAGTTAAAATTCCAACGGGTCCATTGAAAAGGCCCATTTCGACCTCCTCGTCCGAAACCTCTACAAAAAGGACCGTAAAAATGTTTTATTCAAACATTAAGAGTTTAAATAATTGATTAGGAGCTTTTCAACACAATTATATTGCAAAACCTCAATTTTTGTACTTTTTACTCAGTTAAAATTCCAACGGGTCCATTGAAAGTCTCATTTAGACCTGCTCGTCCGAAACCTCTACAAAAAGGACCGCAAAACAAGTTTTAATCAAATATTAGGAGTTCAAATAATTGATTAGCAGCTTTTCAACACAATTACATTGCAAAACCGCAATTTGTGTACTTTTTACTCAGTTAAAATTCCAACGGTTCTATTGAAAGGCCCATTTAGACTTGCTCGTCCGAAACCGCTACAAAAAGGAACGCAAAAATGTTTTATTCAAATATTAGGAGTTCTTGTAATTGATTAGGAGCTTCTCAACACAATTATTTTTCAAAACCTCAATTTCTATACTTTTTACTCTATTAAAATTCCAATGGGTCCATGGAAAGGCCAATTTCGACCCGCTCGTCCGAATCCTCTACAAAAAGGTCTGCAAAACAAGTTTTAATCAAATATTAGGAGTTCAAATAATTGATTAGGAGATTTTCAACACAATTATATTGCAAAACCTCAATTTCTGTACTTTTTACTCATTTAAAATTCCAACGGGTCCATTGAAAGGCCCATTTAGACCTGCTCGTCCGAAACCTTTACAAAAAGGACCGCAAAACAAGTTTTAGTCAAATATTAGGAGTTCAAATAATTGATTAGGAGCTTTTCAAAACAATTATATTGCAAAACCTCAATTTCTGTACTTTTTACTCAGTTAAAATTCCAACGGGTCCATTGAAAGGCCCATTTCGACCCGCTCGTCCGAAACCTCTACAAAAAGGACTGCAAAACAAGTTTTATTCAAATCTTAGGAGTTCATGTAATTGATTAGGAGCTTCTCAACACAATTATATTGGAAAACCTCAATTTCTGTACTTTTTACTCAGTTATAATTCCAACGGGTCCATTGAAAGGCCCATTTCGACGCGCTCGTCCGAAACCTCTACAAAAAGGTCTTCAAAACAAGTTTTAATCAAATCTTAGGAGTTCATGTAATTGATTATGAGCTTCTCAACACAATTATATTGGAAAACCTCAATTTCTGTACTTTTTACTCAGTTAAAATTCCAACGGGTCCATTGAAAGGCCCATTTAGACCTGCTCGTCCGAAACCTCTACAAAAAGTACCGCAAAAATGTTTTATTCAAATATTAGGAGTTCAAATAATTGATTAGGTGCTTTTCAAATCAATTATATTGCAAAACCTCAATTTCTGTACTTTTTACTCAATTAAAATTCCAACAGGTCCATTGAAAGGCCGATTTAGACTTGCTCGTCCGAAACCTCTACAAAAAAGACTGCAAAAATGTTCTATTCAAATATTAGGAGTTCAAATAATTGATTAGGAGCTTTTCAAATTAATTATATTGAAAATCTCAATTTTTGTACTTTTTACTCAGTTAAAATTCCAACGGGTCCATTGAAAAGGGCCATTTCGACCTCCTCGTCCGAAACCTCTTCAAAAAGGACCGTAAAAATGTTTTATTCAAACATTAAGAGTTCAAATAATTGATTAGGAGCTTTTCAATTCAATTATATTGCAAAACCTCAATTTCTGTACTTTTTACTCAGTTAAAATTCCAACGGGTCCATTGAAAGTCCCATTTAGACCTGCTCGTCCGAAACCTCTACAAAAAGGACCGCAAAACAAGTTTTAATCAAATATTAGGAGTTCAAATAATTGATTAGCAGCTTTTCAACACAATTACATTGCAAAACCGTAATTTGTGTACTTTTTACTCAGTTAAAATTCCAACGGTTCTATTGAAAGGCTCATTTAGACTTGCTCGTCCGAAACCGCTACAAAAAGGAACGTAAAGATGTTTTATTCAAATATTAGGAGTTCATGTAATTGATTAGGAGCTTCTCAACACAATTATTTTTCAAAACCTCAATTTCTATAATTTTTACTCTATTAATATTCCAACGGGTCCATTGAAAGGCCCATTTAGACCTGCTCGTCCGAAACCTCTGCAAAAAGGACCGCAAAAATGTTTTATTCAAATATTAGGAGTTCAAATAATTTATTAGGAGCTTTTCAACACAATTATATTGCAAAACCTCAATTTCTGTACTTTTTACTCATTTAAAATTCCAACAGGTCCATTGAAAGGCCCATTTAGAACTGCTCGTCCGAAACCTCTACAAAAAGGACTGCAAAACAAGTTTTAATCAAATTTTAGGAGTTCATGTAATTGATTAGGAGCTTTTCAGTGCAATTATATTGCAAAACCTCAATTTCTGTACTTTTTATGAGTTAAAATTCCAACGGGTCTATTGAAAGGCCCATTTAGACCTGGTCGTCCGAAACCTCTACAAAAAGGACCGCAAAAATGTTTTATTCAAATATTAGGAGTTCAAATAATTGATAAGGTGCTTTTCAAATCAATTATATTGAGAAACCTCAATTTCTGTACTTTTTACTCAGTTAAAATTCCAACGGGTCCATTGAAAGGCCCATTTGGACCTGCTCGTCCGAAACCTCTACAAAAAGGACCTCAAAAATGTTTTATTCAAATATTAGGAGTTCAAATAATTTATTAGGAGCTTTTCAAATCAATTATATTGCAAAACCTCAATTTCTGTACTTTTTACTCAGTTAAAATTCCAACGGGTCCATTGAAAGGCCCATTTAGACCTCCTCGTCAGAAACCTCTACAAAAAGGACCGCAAAAATGTTTTATTCAAATATTAGGAGAAAAAATAATTGATTAGGAGCTTTTCAACACAATTAAATTGCAAAACCTCAATTTATGTACATTTTAGGAATTCATTAAAAATTCCAATGGGTCCATTGAAAGGCCCATTTCGACCCGCTCGTCTGAAACCTTTACAAAAAGGACTACAAAACAAGTTTTAATCAAATTTTAGGAATTCATGTAATTGATTAGGAGCATTTCAACATAATTACATTGTAAAACCGCAATTTCTGTACTTTTTACTCAGTTAAAATTCCAACGGGTCCATTAAAAGGCCCATTTAGACCTGCTCGTCCGAAACCTCTACCAAAAGGAGCGCACAAATGTTTTATTCAAATGTTAGGAGTTCATGTAATTGATTAGGAGCTTCTAAACACAATAATATTGCAAAACCTCAATTTATGTACTTTTTACTCAACTAAAATTCCAAAGGGTCCATTGAAAGGCCCATTTCGACCCGCTCGTTCGAAACCTATACAAAAAGGACTGCAAAACAAGTTTTAATCAAATTTTAGGAGTTCATGTAATTGATTAGGATCTTTTCAACACAATTATATTGCAAAACCTCAATTTCTGTACTTTTTACTCAGTTAAAATTCCAACGGGTCCATTGAAAGGCCCATTTAGACCTGCTCGTCCGAAACCTCTACAAAAAGGACCGCAAAAATGTTTTATTCGAATATTAGGAGTTTAAATAATTGATTAGGAGCTTTTTAAATCAATTATATTGCAAAACCTCAATTTCTGTACTTTTTACTCAGTTAAAATTTCAACGGGTCCATTGAAAGGCCCATTTAGACCTCCTTGCCAGAAACCTCTACAAATAGGACCGCAAAAATGTTTTATTCAAATATTAGGAGAAAAAATAATTGATTAGGAGCTTCTCAACACAATAATATTGCAAAACCTCAATTTATGTACTTTTTACTCAATTAAAATTCCAACGGGTCCATTGAAAGGCCAATTTCGACCCGCTCGTTAGAAACCTCTACAAAAAAGACTGCAAAACAAGTTTTAATCAAATTTTAGGAGTTCATGTAATTGATTAGGAGCTTTTCAACACAATTATATTGCAAAACCTCAATTTCTGTACTTTTTACTCAGTTAAAATTCCAACGGGTCCATTGAAAGGCCCATTTAGACCTGCTCGTTAGAAACCTCTACAAAAAGGACCGCAAAAATGATTTATTCAAATTTTGGGAGATCAAATAATTGATTAGGAGCTTTTCAACACAATTATATTGCAAAACCTCAATTTCTGTATATTTTACTCAGTTAAAATTCCAACAGGTCCATTGAAAGGCCCATTTCGACCTGCTCGTCCGAAACCTCTACAAAAAGGACCGCAAAACAAGTTTTAATCAAATTTAGGAGTTCATGTAATTGATTAGGAGCTTTTCAACACAATTATATTGCAAAACCTCAATTTTTGTACGTTTTACTCAGTTAAATTCCAATGTGTCCATTGAAAGGCCCATTTAGACCTCCTCGTCCGAAACCTCTACAAAAAGGACCGCAAAACAAGTTTTAATCAAATATTAGGAGTTCAAATAATTGATTAGGAGCTTTTCAACACAATTATATTGCAAAACCGAAATTTCTTTACTTTTTACTCAGTTAAAATTCCAACGGGTCCATTTAACGGCCCATTTCGACCCGCTCGTCCGAAACCTCTACAAAAAGGAGTGCAAAAGAAGTTTTAATCAAATCTTAGGAGTTCATGTAATTGATTAGGAGCTTTTCAACACAATTATATTGCAAAACCTCAATTTCTGTACTTTTTACTCAGTTAAAATTCCAACGGGTCCATTGAAAGGCCCATTTAGACCTGCTCGTCCGAAACCTCTACAAAAAGGACCGCAAAAATGTTTTATTCAAATAATAGGAGTTGAAATAATTGATTAGGAGCTTTTCAACACAATTATATTGCAAAACCTCAATTTATGTACTTTTTACTCAGTTAAAATTCCAACAGGTCCATTGAAAGGCCCATTTAGACCTGCTCGTCCGAAACCTCTACAAAAAGGACCGCAAAAATGTTTTATTCAAATATTAGGAGTTCAAATAATTGATTAGGAGCTTTTGAAAACAATTATATTGCAAAACCTCAATTTATGTACTTTTTACTCAGTTAAAATTCCAACAGGTCCATTGAAAGGCCCATTTCGACCCGCTCGTCCGAAACCTCTACAAAAAGGACCGCAAAAATGTTTTATTCAAATATTAGGAGTTCAAATAATTGATTAGGAGCTTTTTAAATCAATTATATTGCAAAACCTCAATTTCTGTACTTTTTACTCAGTTAAAATTTCAACGGGTCCATTGAAAGGCCCATTTAGACCTCCTTGCCAGAAACCTCTACAAAAAGGACCGCAAAAATTTTTTATTCAAATATTAGGAGAAAAAATAATTGATTAGGAGCTTTTCAACAAAATTATATTGCAAAACCTCAATTTCTGTACATTTTACTCAGTTAAAATTCCAACGGGTCCATTGAAAGGCACATTTCGACCCGCTCGTCCGAAACCTCTACAAAAAGGACTGCAAAACAAGTTTTAATCAAATTTTAGGAGTTCATGTAATTGATTAGGAGCTTTTCAACACAATTATATTGCAAAACCTCAATTTTTGTACGTTTTACTCAGTTAAATTCCAACGTGTCCATTGAAAGGCCCATTTAGACCTCCTCGTCCGAAACCTCTACAAAAAGGACCGCAAAACAAGTTTTCATCAAATATTAGGAGTTCAAATAATTGATTAGGAGCTTTTCAACACAATTATATTGCAAAACCGAAATTTCTTTACTTCTTACTCAGTTAAAATTCCAACGGGTCCATTGAAAGGCCCATTTCGACCCGCTCGTCCGAAACCTCTAAAAAAAGGAGTGCAAAACAAGTTTTATTCAAATATTAGGAGTTCAAATAATTGATTAGGAGCTTTTGAACACAATTATATTGCAAAACCTCAATTTCTGTACTTTTTACTCAGTTAAAATTCCAACAGGTCCATTGAAAGGCCCATTTAGACCTGCTCGTCCGAAACCTCTACAAAAAGGACTGCAAAACAAGTTTTAATCAAATTTTAGGAGTTCATGTAATTGATTAGGAGCTTTTCAACACAATTATATTGCAAAACCTCAATTTCTGTAATTTTTACTCAGTTAAAATTCCAACGGGTCCATTGAAAGGCCCATTTAGACCTCCTCGTCAGAAACCTCTACAAAAAGGACCGCAAAAATGTTTTATTCAAATTTTGGGAGATCAAATAATTGATTAGGAGCTTTTCAACACAATTATATTGCAAAACCTCAATTTCTGTACTTTTTACTCAGTTAAAATTCCAACAGGTCCATTGAAAGGCCCATTTAGACCTGCTCGTCCGAAACCTCTACAAAAAGGACTGCAAAACAAGTTTTAATCAAATTTTAGGAGTTCATGTAATTGATTAGGAGCTTTTCAACACAATTATATTGCAAAACCTCAATTTCTGTAATTTTTACTCAGTTAAAATTCCAACGGGTCCATTGAAAGGCCCATTTAGACCTCCTCGTCAGAAACCTCTACAAAAAGGACCGCAAAAATGTTTTATTCAAATTTTGGGAGATCAAATAATTGATTAGGAGCTTTTCAACACAATTATATTGCAAAACCTCAATTTCTGTACATTTTACTCAATTAAAATTCCAACGGGTCCATTGAAAGGCCCATTTCGATCCGCTCGTCCGAAACCTCTACAAAAAGGATCGCAAAAAAAGTTTTATTCAAATATTAGGAGTTCAAATAATTGATTAGGAGCTTTTGAACACAATTATATTGCAAAACCTCAATTTCTGTACTTTTTACTCAGTTAAAATTCCAACGGGTCCATTGAAAGGCCCATTTCGACCCGTTCGTCCGAAACCTCTACAAAAAGGCCTGCAAAACAAGTTTTATTCAAATCTTAGGAGTTCATGTAATTGATTAGGAGCTTCTCAACACAATTATATTGGAAAACCTCAATTTCTGTACTTTTTACTCAGTTATAATTCCAACGGGTCCATTGAAAGGCCCATTTCGACGCGCTCGTCCGAAACCTCTACAAAAAGGTCTTCAAAACAAGTTTTAATCAAATCTTAGAGTTCATGTAATTGATTATGAGCTTCTCAACACAATTATATTGGAAAACCTCAATTTCTGTACTTTTTACTTAGTTAAAATTCCAACGGGTCCATTGAAAGGCCCATTTAGACCTGCTCGTCCGAAACCTCTACAAAAAGGACCGCAAAAATGTTTTATTCAAATATTAGGAGTTCAAATAATTGATTAGGTGCTTTTCAAATCAA
The DNA here is from genome assembly GCA_958450335.1 of Hibiscus tridactylites. Classification (NCBI taxonomy): domain Eukaryota; kingdom Viridiplantae; phylum Streptophyta; class Magnoliopsida; order Malvales; family Malvaceae; genus Hibiscus; species Hibiscus tridactylites. Next base: position 46,472,599 of record OY288270.1, read on the forward strand.
TTATATTGCAAAACCTAAATTTCTGTACTTTTTACTCAATTAAAATTCCAACAGGTCCATTGAAAGGCCGATTTAGACTTGCTCGTCCGAAACCTCTACAAAAAAGACTGCAAAAATGTTCTATTCAAATATTAGGAGTTCAAATAATTTATTAGGAGCTTTGCAAATTAATTATATTGAAAATCTCAATTTCTGTACTTTTTACTCAGTTAAAATTCCAACGGGTCCATTGAAAAGGGCCATTTCGACCTCCTCGTCCGAAACCTCTTCAAAAAGGACCGTAAAAATGTTTTATTCAAACATTAAGAGTTCAAATAATTGATTAGGAGCTTTTCAATTCAATTATATTGCAAAACCTCAATTTCTGTACTTTTTACTCAGTTAAAATTCCAACGGGTCCATTGAAAGTCCCATTTAGACCTGCTCGTCTGAAACCTCTACAAAAAGGACCGCAAAACAAGATTTAATCAAATATTAGGAGTTCAAATAATTGATTAGCAGCTTTTCAACACAATTACATTGCAAAACCGTAATTTGTGTACTTTTTACTCAGTTAAAATTCCAACGGTTCTATTGAAAGGCCCATTTAGACTTGCTCGTCCGAAACCGCTACAAAAAGGAACGTAAAGATGTTTTATTCAAATATTAGGAGTTCATGTAATTGATTAGGAGCTTCTCAACACAATTATTTTTCAAAACCTCAATTTCTATAATTTTTACTCTATTAATATTCCAACGGGTCCATTGAAAGGCCCATTTAGACCTGCTCGTCCGAAACCTCTGCAAAAAGGACCGCAAAAATGTTTTATTCAAATATTAGGAGTTCAAATAATTGATTAGGAGCTTTTCAACACAATTATAATGCAAAACCTCAATTTCTGTACATTTTACTCAGTTAAAATTCCAACGGGTCCATTGAAAGGCCCATTTCGACCCGCTCGTCCGAAACCTCTACAAAAAGGACTGCAAAACAAGTTTTAATCAAATCTTAGGAGTTCATGTAATTGATTAGGAGCTTCTCAGCACAATTATATTGGAAAACCACAATTTCTATACTTTTTACTCAGTTAAAATTCCAATGGGTCCATTGAAAGGCCCATTTCGACCCGCTCGTCCGAAACCTCTACAAAAAGGACTGCAAAACAAGTTTTAATCAAATCTTATGAGTTCATGTAATTGATTAGGAGCTTCTCAACATAATTATATTGGAAAACCTCAATTTCTGTACTTTTTACTCAGTTAAAATTCCTACGGGTCCATTGAAAGGCCCATTTAGACCTGCTCGTCCGAAACCTCTACAAAAAGGACCGAAAAAATGTTTTATTCAAATATTAGGAGTTCAAATAATTGATTAGGTGCTTTTCAAATCAATTATATTGCAAAACCTCAATTTCTGTACTTTTTACTCAATTAAAATTCCAACAGGTCCATTGAAAGACCGATTTAGACTTGCTCGTCCGAAACCTCTACAAAAAGGACTGCAAAAATGTTTTATTCAAATATTAGGAGTTCAAATAATTGATTAGGAGCTTTTCAAATTAATTATATTGCAAAATCTCAATTTCTGTACTTTTTACTCAGTTAAAATTCCAACGGGTCCATTGAAAAGGCCCATTTCGACCTCCTCGTCCGAAACCTCTACAAAAAGGACCGTAAAAATGTTTTATTCAAACATTAAGAGTTTAAATAATTGATTAGGAGCTTTTAAACACAATTATATTGCAAAACCTCAATTTTTGTACTTTTTACTCAGTTAAAATTCCAACGGGTCCATTGAAAGTCTCATTTAGACCTGCTCGTCCGAAACCTCTACAAAAAGGACCGCAAAACAAGTTTTAATCAAATATTAGGAGTTCAAATAATTGATTAGCAGCTTTTCAACACAATTACATTGCAAAACCGCAATTTGTGTACTTTTTACTCAGTTAAAATTCCAACGGTTCTATTGAAAGGCCCATTTAGACTTGCTCGTCCGAAACCGCTACAAAAAGGAACGCAAAAATGTTTTATTCAAATATTAGGAGTTCTTGTAATTGATTAGGAGCTTCTCAACACAATTATTTTTCAAAACCTCAATTTCTATACTTTTTACTCTATTAAAATTCCAATGGGTCCATGGAAAGGCCAATTTCGACCCGCTCGTCCGAATCCTCTACAAAAAGGTCTGCAAAACAAGTTTTAATCAAATATTAGGAGTTCAAATAATTGATTAGGAGATTTTCAACACAATTATATTGCAAAACCTCAATTTCTGTACTTTTTACTCATTTAAAATTCCAACGGGTCCATTGAATGGCCCATTTAGACCTGCTCGTCCGAAACCTTTACAAAAAGGACCGCAAAACAAGTTTTAGTCAAATATTAGGAGTTCAAATAATTGATTAGGAGCTTTTCAAAACAATTATATTGCAAAACCTCAATTTCTGTACTTTTTACTCAGTTAAAATTCCAACGGGTCCATTGAAAGGCCCATTTCGACCCGCTCGTTCGAAACCTCTACAAAAAGGACTGCAAAACAAGTTTTATTCAAATCTTAGGAGTTCATGTAATTGATTAGGAGCTTCTCAACACAATTATATTGGAAAACCTCAATTTCTGTACTTTTTACTCAGTTATAATTCCAACGGGTCCATTGAAAGGCCCATTTCGACGCGCTCGTCCGAAACCTCTACAAAAAGGTCTTCAAAAGAAGTTTTAATCAAATCTTAGGAGTTCATGTAATTGATTATGAGCTTCTCAACACAATTATATTGGAAAACCTCAATTTCTGTACTTTTTACTCAGTTAAAATTCCAACGGGTCCATTGAAAGGCCCATTTAGACCTGCTCGTCCGAAACCTCTACAAAAAGGACCGCAAAAATGTTTTATTCAAATATTAGGAGTTCAAATAATTGATTAGGTGCTTTTCAAATCAATTATATTGCAAAACCTCAATTTCTGTACTTTTTACTCAATTAAAATTCCAACAGGTCCATTAAAAGGCCGATTTAGACTTGCTCGTCCGAAACCTCTACAAAAAAGACTGCAAAAATGTTCTATTCAAATATTAGGAGTTCAAATAATTGATTAGGAGCTTTTCAAATTAATTATATTGAAAATCTCAATTTCTGTACTTTTTACTCAGTTAAAATTCCAACGGGTCCATTGAAAAGGGCCATTTCGACCTCCTCGTCCGAAACCTCTTCAAAAAGGACCGTAAAAATGTTTTATTCAAACATTAAGAGTTCAAATAATTGATTAGGAGCTTTTCAATTCAATTATATTGCAAAACCTCAATTTCTGTACTTTTTACTCAGTTAAAATTCCAACGGGTCCATTGAAAGTCCCATTTAGACCTGCTCGTCCGAAACCTCTACAAAAAGGACCGCAAAACAAGTTTTAATCAAATATTAGGAGTTCAAATAATTGATTAGCAGCTTTTCAACACAATTACATTGCAAAACCGTAATTTGTGTACTTTTTACTCAGTTAAAATTCCAACGGTTCTATTGAAAGGGCCATTTAGACTTGCTCGTCCGAAACCGCTACAAAAAGGAACGTAAAGATGTTTTATTCAAATATTAGGAGTTCATGTAATTGATTAGGAGCTTCTCAACACAATTATTTTTCAAAACCTCAATTTCTATAATTTTTACTCTATTAATATTCCAACGGGTCCATTGAAAGGCCCATTTAGACCTGCTCGTCCGAAACCTCTGCAAAAAGGACCGCAAAAATGTTTTATTCAAATATTAGGAGTTCAAATAATTTATTAGGAGCTTTTCAACACAATTATATTGCAAAACCTCAATTTCTGTACTTTTTACTCATTTAAAATTCCAACAGGTCCATTGAAAGGCCCATTTAGAACTGCTCGTCCGAAACCTCTACAAAAAGGACTGCAAAACAAGTTTTAATCAAATTTTAGGAGTTCATGTAATTGATTAGGAGCTTTTCAGTGCAATTATATTGCAAAACCTCAATTTCTGTACTTTTTATGAGTTAAAATTCCAACGGGTCTATTGAAAGGCCCATTTAGACCTGGTCGTCCGAAACCTCTACAAAAAGGACCGCAAAAATGTTTTATTCAAATATTAGGAGTTCAAATAATTGATAAGGTGCTTTTCAAATCAATTATATTGAGAAACCTCAATTTCTGTACTTTTTACTCAGCTAAAATTCCAACGGGTCCATTGAAATGCCCATTTGGACCTGCTCGTCCGAAACCTCTACAAAAAGGACCTCAAAAATGTTTTATTCAAATATTAGGAGTTCAAATAATTGATTAGGAGCTTTTCAACACAATTATAATGCAAAACCTCAATTTCTGTACATTTTACTCAGTTAAAATTCCAACGGGTCCATTGAAAGGCCCATTTCGACTCGCTCGTCCGAAACCTCTACAAAAAGGACTGCAAAACAAGTTTTAATCAAATCTTAGGAGTTCATGTAATTGATTAGGAGCTTCTCAGCACAATTATATTGGAAAACCACAATTTCTATACTTTTTACTCAGTTAAAATTCCAACGGGTCCATTGAAAGGCCCATTTCGACCCGCTCGTCCGAAACCTCTACAAAAAGGACTGCAAAACAAGTTTTAATCAAATCTTATGAGTTCATGTAATTGATTAGGAGCTTCTCAACATAATTATATTGGAAAACCTCAATTTCTGTACTTTTTACTCAGTTAAAATTCCTACGGGTCCATTGAAAGGCCCATTTAGACCTGCTCGTCCGAAACCTCTACAAAAAGGACCGAAAAAATGTTTTATTCAAATATTAGGAGTTCAAATAATTGATTAGGTGCTTTTGAAATCAATTATATTGCAAAACCTCAATTTCTGTACTTTTTACTCAATTAAAATTCCAACAGGTCCATTGAAAGACCGATTTAGACTTGCTCGTCCGAAACCTCTACAAAAAGGACTGCAAAAATGTTTTATTCAAATATTAGGAGTTCAAATAATTGATTAGGAGCTTTTCAAATTAATTATATTGCAAAATCTCAATTTCTGTACTTTTTACTCAGTTAAAATTCCAACGGGTCCATTGAAAAGGCCCATTTCGACCTCCTCGTCCGAAACCTCTACAAAAAGGGTCGTAAAAATGTTTTATTCAAACATTAAGAGTTTAAATAATTGATTAGGATCTTTTCAACACAATTATATTGCAAAACCTCAATTTTTGTACTTTTTACTCAGTTAAAATTCCAACGGGTCCATTGAAAGTCTCATTTAGACCTGCTCGTCCGAAACCTCTACAAAAAGGACCGCAAAACAAGTTTTAATCAAATATTAGGAGTTCAAATAATTGATTAGCAGCTTTTCAACACAATTACATTGCAAAACCGCAATTTGTGTACTTTTTACTCAGTTAAAATTCCAACGGTTCTATTGAAAGGCCCATTTAGACTTGCTCGTCCGAAACCGCTACAAAAAGGAACGCAAAAATGTTTTATTCAAATATTAGGAGTTCTTGTAATTGATTAGGAGCTTCTCAACACAATTATTTTTCAAAACCTCAATTTCTATACTTTTTACTCTATTAAAATTCCAATGGGTCCATGGAAAGGCCAATTTCGACCCGCTCGTCCGAATCCTCTACAAAAAGGTCTGCAAAACAAGTTTTAATCAAATATTAGGAGTTCAAATAATTGATTAGGAGCTTTTCAACACAATTATATTGCAAAACCTCAATTTTTGTACTTTTTACTCATTTAAAATTCCAACAGGTCCATTGAAAGGCCCATTTAGAACTGCTCGTCCGAAACCTCTACAAAAAGGACTGCAAAACAAATTTTAATCAAATTTTAGGAGTTCATGTAATTGATTAGGAGCTTTTCAGTGCAATTATATTGCAAAACCTCAATTTCTGTACTTTTTATGAGTTAAAATTCCAACAGGTCTATTGAAAGGCCCATTTAGACCTGGTCGTCCGAAACCTCTACAAAAAGGACCGCAAAAATGTTTTATTCAAATATTAGGAGTTCAAATAATTGATAAGGTGCTTTTCAAATCAATTATATTGAGAAACCTCAATTTCTGTACTTTTTACTCAGTTAAAATTCCAACGGGTCCATTGAAATGCCCATTTGGACCTGCTCGTCCGAAACCTCTACAAAAAGGACCTCAAAAATGTTTTATTCAAATATTAGGAGTTCAAATAATTTATTAGGAGCTTTTCAAATCAATTATATTGCAAAACCTCAATTTCTGTACTTTTTACTCAGTTAAAATTCCAACGGGTCCATTGAAAGGCCCATTTAGACCTCCTCGTCAGAAACCTCTACAAAAAGGACCGCAAAAATGTTTTATTCAAATATTAGGAGAAAAAATAATTGATTAGGAGCTTTTCAACACAATTAAATTGCAAAACCTCAATTTATGTACATTTTAGGAATTCATTAAAAATTCCAATGGGTCCATTGAAAGGCCCATTTCGACCCGCTCGTCCGAAACCTCTACAAAAAGGACTACAAAACAAGTTTTAATCAAATTTTAGGAATTCATGTAATTGATTAGGAGCATTTCAACACAATTACATTGTAAAACCGAAATTTCTGTACTTTTTACTCAGTTAAAATTCCAACGGGTCCATTGAAAGGCCCATTTAGACCTGCTCGTCCGAAACCTCTACCAAAAGGAGCGCACAAATGTTTTATTCAAATGTTAGGAGTTCATGTAATTGATTAGGAGCTTCTAAACACAATAATATTGCAAAACCTCAATTTATGTACTTTTTACTCAACTAAAATTCCAAAGGGTCCATTGAAAGGCCCATTTCGACCCGCTCGTTCGAAACCTATACAAAAAGGACTGCAAAACAAGTTTTAATCAAATTTTAGGAGTTCATGTAATTGATTAGGATCTTTTCAACACAATTATATTGCAAAACCTCAATTTCTGTACTTTTTACTCAGTTAAAATTCCAACGGGTCCATTGAAAGGCCCATTTAGACCTGCTCGTCCGAAACCTCTACAAAAAGGACAGCAAAAATGTTTTATTCAAATATTAGGAGAAAAAATAATTGATTAGGAGCTTTTCAACACAATTATATTGCAAAACCTCAATTTCTATACATTTTACTCAGTTAAAATTCCAACGGGTCCATTGAAAGGCCCATTTCGACCCGCTCGTTCGAAACCTATACAAAAAGGACTGCAAAACAAGTTTTAATCAAATTTTAGGAGTTCATGTAATTGATTAGGAGCTTTTCAACACAATTGTATTGCAAAACCTCAATTTCTGTACGTTTTACTCAGTTAAATTCCAACGTGTCCATTGAAAGGCCCATTTAGACCTCCTCGTCAGAAACCTCTACAAAAAGAACCGCAAAAATGTTTTATTCAAATATTAGGAGATCAAATAATTGATTAGGAGCTTTTCAACACAATTATATTGAAAACCCTCAATTTCTGTACATTTTACTCAGTTAAAATTCCAACAGGTCCATTGAAAGGCCCATTTCGACCTGCTCGTCCGAAACCTCTACAAAAAGGACCGCAAAACAAGTTTTAATCAAATTTTAGGAGTTCATGTAATTGATTAGGAGCTTTTCAACACAATTATATTGCAAAACCTCAATTTCTGTAAGTTTTACTCAGTTAAATTCCAACGTGTCCATTGAAAGGCCCATTTAGACCTCCTCGTCCGAAACCTCTACAAAAAGGACCGCAAAACAAGTTTTATCAAATTTTAGGAGTTCAAATAATTGATTAGGAGCTTCTCAACACAATTATAATGCAAAACCGAAATTTCTTTACTTTTTACTCAGTTAAAATTCCAAGGGGTCCATTGAAAGGCCCATTTAGACCTGCTCGTCCGAAACCTCTACAAAAAGGACAGCAAAAATGTTTTATTCAAATATTAGGAGAAAAAATAATTGATTAGGAGCTTTTCAACACAATTATATTGCAAAACCTCAATTTCTATACATTTTACTCAGTTAAAATTCCAACGGGTCCATTGAAAAGCCCATTTCGACCCGCTCGTTCGAAACCTATACAAAAAGGACTGCAAAACAAGTTTTAATCAAATTTTAGGAGTTCATGTAATTGATTAGGAGCTTTTCAACACAATTATATTGCAAAACCTCAATTTCTGTACTTTTTACTCAGTTAAAATTCCAACGGGTCCATTGAAAGGCCCATTTAGACCTGCTCGTCCGAAACCTCTACAAAAAGGACCGCAAAAATGTTTTTTTCGAATATTAGGAGTTTAAATAATTGATTAGGAGCTTTTTAAATCAATTATATTGCAAAACCTCAATTTCTGTACTTTTTACTCAGTTAAAATTTCAACGGGTCCATTGAAAGGCCCATTTAGACCTCCTTGCCAGAAACCTCTACAAATAGGACCGCAAAAATGTTTTATTCAAATATTAGGAGAAAAAATAATTGATTAGGAGCTTCTCAACACAATAATATTGCAAAACCTCAATTTATGTACTTTTTACTCAATTAAAATTCCAACGGGTCCATTGAAAGGCCAATTTCGACCCGCTCGTTAGAAACCTCTACAAAAAATACTGCAAAACAAGTTTTAATCAAATTTTAGGAGTTCATGTAATTGATTAGGAGCTTTTCAACACAATTATATTGCAAAACCTCAATTTCTGTACTTTTTACTCAGTTAAAATTCCAACGGGTCCATTGAAAGGCCCATTTAGACCTGCTCGTTAGAAACCTCTACAAAAAGGACCGCAAAAATGTTTTATTCAAATTTTGGGAGATCAAATAATTGATTAGGAGCTTTTCAACACTATTATATTGCAAAACCTCAATTTCTGTACATTTTACTCAGTTAAAATTCCAACAGGTCCATTGAAAGGCCCATTTCGACCTGCTCGTCCGAAACCTCTACAAAAAGGACCGCAAAACAAGTTTTAATCAAATTTAGGAGTTCATGTAATTGATTAGGAGCTTTTCAACACAATTATATTGCAAAACCTCAATTTCTGTACGTTTTACTCAGTTAAATTCCAATGTGTCCATTGAAAGGCCCATTTAGACCTCCTCGTCCGAAACCTCTACAAAAAGGACCGCAAAACAAGTTTTAATCAAATATTAGGAGTTCAAATAATTGATTAGGAGCTTTTCAACACAATTATATTGCAAAACCGAAATTTCTTTACTTTTTACTCAGTTAAAATTCCAACGGGTCCATTTAACGGCCCATTTCGACCCGCTCGTCCGAAACCTCTACAAAAAGGAGTGCAAAAGAAGTTTTAATCAAATCTTAGGAGTTCATGTAATTGATTAGGAGCTTTTCAACACAATTATATTGCAAAACCTCAATTTCTGTACTTTTTACTCAGTTAAAATTCCAACGGGTCCATTGAAAGGCCCATTTAGACCTGCTCGTCCGAAACCTCTACAAAAAGCACCGCAAAAATGTTTTATTCAAATAATAGGAGTTGAAATAATTGATTAGGAGCTTTTCAACACAATTATATTGCAAAACCTCAATTTATGTACTTTTTACTCAGTTAAAATTCCAACGGGTCCATTGAAAGGCCCATTTAGACCTGCTCGTCCGAAACCTCTACAAAAAGGACCGCAAAAATGTTTTATTCAAATATTAGGAGTTCAAATAATTGATTAGGAGCTTTTGAAAACAATTATATTGCAAAACCTCAATTTATGTACTTTTTACTCAGTTAAAATTCCAACAGGTCCATTGAAAGGCCCATTTCGACCCGCTCGTTCGAAACCTCTACAAAAAGGACCGCAAAAATGTTTTATTCAAATATTAGGAGTTCAATTAATTGATTAGGAGCTTTTTAAATCAATTATATTGCAAAACCTCAATTTCTGTACTTTTTACTCAGTTAAAATTTCAACGGGTCCATTGAAAGGCCCATTTAGACCTCTTTGCCAGAAACCTCTACAAAAAGGACCGCAAAAATGTTTTATTCAAATATTAGGAGAAAAAATAATTGATTAGGAGATTTTCAACACAATTATATTGCAAAACCTCAATTTCTGTACATTTTACTCAGTTAAAATTCCAACGGGTCCATTGAAAGGCACATTTCGACCCGCTCGTCCGAAACCTCTACAAAAAGGACTGCAAAACAAGTTTTAATCAAATTTTAGGAATTCATGTAATTGATTAGGAGCTTTCAACACAATTACATTGCAAAACCGCAATTTCTGTACTTTTTACTCAGTTAAAATCCCAACAGGTCCATTGAAAGGCCCATTTCGACCTGCTCGTCCGAAACCTCTACAAAAAGGACCGCAAAACAAGTTTTAATCAAATTTTAGGAGTTCATGTAATTGATTAGGAGCTTTTCAACACAATTATATTGCAAAACCTCAATTATTGTACGTTTTACTCAGTTAAATTCCAACGTGTCCATTGAAAGGCCCATTTAGACCTCCTCGTCCGAAACCTCTACAAAAAGGACCGCAAAACAAGTTTTCATCAAATATTAGGAGTTCAAATAATTGATTAGGAGCTTTTCAACACAATTATATTGCAAAACCGAAATTTCTTTACTTCTTACTCAGTTAAAATTCCAACGGGTCCATTGAAAGGCCCATTTCGACCCGCTCGTCCGAAACCTCTAAAAAAAGGAGTGCAAAACAAGTTTTATTCAAATATTAGGAGTTCAAATAATTGATTAGGAGCTTTTGAACACAATTATATTGCAAAACCTCAATTTCTGTACTTTTTACTTAGTTAAAATTCCAACGGTTCCATTAAAAGGCCCATTTAGACCTGCTCGTCCGAAACCTCTACAAAAAGGACCGCAAAAATGTTTTATTCAAAGATCAGGAGTTCAAATAATTGATTAGGAGCTTTTAAACACAATTATATTGCAAAACCTCAATTTCTGTACTTTTTACTCAGTTAAAATTCCAACAGGTCCATTGAAAGGCCCATTTAGACCTGCTCGTCCGAAACCTCTACAAAAAGGACTGCAAAACAAGTTTTAATCAAATTTTAGGAGTTCATGTAATTGATTAGGAGCTTTTCAACACAATTATATTGCAAAACCTCAATTTCTGTAATTTTTACTCAGTTAAAATTCCAACGGGTCCATTGAAAGGCCCATTTAGACCTCCTCGTCAGAAACCTCTACAAAAAGGACCGCAAAAATGTTTTATTCAAATTTTGGGAGATCAAATAATTGATTAGGAGCTTTTCAACACAATTATATTGCAAAACCTCAATTTCTGTACATTTTACTCAATTAAAATTCCAACGGGTCCATTGAAAGGCCCATTTCGATCCGCTCGTCCGAAACCTCTACAAAAAGGATCGCAAAAAAAGTTTTATTCAAATATTAGGAGTTCAAATAATTGATTAGGAGCTTTTGAACACAATTATATTGCAAAACCTCAATTTCTGTACTTTTTACTCAGTTAAAATTCCAACGGGTCCATTGAAAGGCCCATTTCGACCCGTTCGTCCGAAACCTCTACAAAAAGGCCGCAAAAATGTTTTATTCAAATATTAGGAGTTCAAATAATTGATTAGGAGCTTTTTAAATCAATTATATTGCAAAACCTCAATTTCTGTACTTTTTACTCAGTTTAAATTTCAACGGGTCCTTTGAAAGGCCCATTTAGACCTCCTTGCCAGAAACCTCTACAAAAAGGACCGCAAAAATGTTTTATTCAAATATTAGGAGAAAAAATAATTGATTAGGAGCTTTTCAACACAATTATATTGCAAAACCTCAATTTTTGTACTTTTACTCAGTTAAAATTCCAACGGGTCCATTGAAAGGCCCATTTAGACCTGCTCGTCCGAAATCTCTACAAAAAGGACCGCAAAAATGTTTTATTCGAATATTAGGATTTTAAATAATTGATTAGGAGCTTTTTAAATCAATTATATTGCAAAACCTCAATTTCTGTACTTTTTACTTAGTTAAAATTTCAACGGGTCCATTGAAAGGCCCATTTAGACCTCCTTGCCAGAAACCTCTACAAAAAGGACCGCAAAAATGTTTTATTCAAATATTAGGAGAAAAATAATTGGTTAGGAGCTTCTCAACACAATTATATTGCAAAACCTCAATTTATGTACTTTTTACTCAACTAAAATTCCAAAGGGTCCATTGAAAGGCCCATTTCGACCTGCTCGTCCGAAACCTCTACAAAAAGGACCGCAAAACAAGTTTTAATCAAATTTAGGAGTTCATGTAATTGATTAGGAGGTTTTCAACACAATTATATTGCAAAACCTCAATTTCTGTACGTTTTACTCAGTTAAATTCCAATGTGTCCATTGAAAGGCCCATTTAGACCTCCTCGTCCGAAACCTCTACAAAAAGGACCGCAAAACAAGTTTTAATCAAATATTAGGAGTTCAAATAATTGATTAGGAGCTTTTCAACACAATTATATTGCAAAACCGAAATTTCTTTACTTTTTACTCAGTTAAAATTCCAACGGGTCCATTTAACGGCCCATTTCGACCCGCTCGTCCGAAACCTCTACAAAAAGGAGTGCAAAAGAAGTTTTAATCAAATCTTAGGAGTTCATGTAATTGATTAGGAGCTTTTCAACACAATTATATTGCAAAACCTCAATTTCTGTACTTTTTACTCAGTTAAAATTCCAACGGGTCCATTGAAAGGCCCATTTAGACCTGCTCGTCCGAAACCTCTACAAAAAGGACCGCAAAAATGTTTTATTCAAATAATAGGAGTTGAAATAATTGATTAGGAGCTTTTCAACACAATTATATTGCAAAACCTCAATTTATGTACTTTTTACTCAGTTAAAATTCCAACGGGTCCATTGAAAGGCCTATTTAGACCTGCTCGTCCGAAACCTCTACAAAAAGGACCGCAAAAATGTTTTATTCAAATATTAGGAGTTCAAATAATTGATTAGGAGCTTTTGAAAACAATTATATTGCAAAACCTCAATTTATGTACTTTTTACTCAGTTAAAATTCCAACAGGTCCATTGAAAGGCCCATTTCGACCCGCTCGTTCGAAACCTCTACAAAAAGGACCGCAAAAATGTTTTATTCAAATATTAGGAGTTCAAATAATTGATTAGGAGCTTTTTAAATCAATTATATTGCAAAACCTCAATTTCTGTACTTTTTACTCAGTTAAAATTTCAACGGGTCTATTGAAAGGCCCATTTAGACCTCCTTGCCAGAAACCTCTACAAAAAGGACCGCAAAAATGTTTTATTCAAATATTAGGAGAAAAAATAATTGATTAGGAGCTTTTCAACACAATTATATTGCAAAACCTCAATTTCTGTACATTTTACTCAGTTAAAATTCCAACGGGTCCATTGAAAGGCACATTTCGACCCGCTCGTCCGAAACCTCTACAAAAAGGACTGCAAAACAAGTTTTAATCAAATTTTAGGAATTCATGTAATTGATTAGGAGCTTTCAACACAATTACATTGCAAAACCGCAATTTCTATACTTTTTACTCAGTTAAAATCCCAACAGGTCCATTGAAAGGCCCATTTCGACCTGCTCGTCCGAAACCTCTACAAAAAGGACCGCAAAACAAGTTTTAATCAAATTGTAGGAGTTCATGTAATTGATTAGGAGCTTTTCAACACAATTATATTGCAAAACCTCAATTATTGTACGTTTTACTCAGTTAAATTCCAACGTGTCCATTGAAAGGCCCATTTAGACCTCCTCGTCCGAAACCTCTACAAAAAGGACCGCAAAACAAGTTTTCATCAAATATTAGGAGTTCAAATAATTGATTAGGAGCTTTTCAACACAATTATATTGCAAAACCGAAATTTCTTTACTTCTTACTCAGTTAAAATTCCAACGGGTCCATTGAAAGGCCCATTTCGACCCGCTCGTCCGAAACCTCTAAAAAAAGGAGTGCAAAACAAGTTTTATTCAAATATTAGGAGTTCAAATAATTGATTAGGAGCTTTTGAACACAATTATATTGCAAAACCTCAATTTCTGTACTTTTTACTTAGTTAAAATTCCAACGGGTCCATTAAAAGGCCCATTTAGACCTGCTCGTCCGAAACCTCTACAAAAAGGACCGCAAAAATGTTTTATTCAAAGATCAGGAGTTCAAATAATTGATTAGGAGCTTTTCAACACAATTATATTGCAAAACCTCAATTTCTGTACTTTTTACTCAGTTAAAATTCCAACGGGTCCATTGAAAGGCCCATTTCGACCCGCTCGTCCAAAACCTCTACAAAAAGGACCGCAAAAATGTTTTATTCAAATATTAGGAGTTCAAATAATTGATTACGAGCTTTTTAAATCAATTATATTGCAAAACCTCAATTTCTGTACTTTTTACTCAGTTAAAATTCCAACGGGTCCATTGAAAGGCTCATTTAGACCTGCTCGTCCGAAACCTCTAATAGGACCGCAAAAATGTTTTATTCAAATATTAGGAGTTCAAATGATTGATTAGGAGCTTTTCAATGCAATTATATTGCAAAACCTCAATTTCTGTACTTTTTAATGAGTTAAAATTCCAACGGGTCTATTGAAAGGCCCATTTAGACATGCTCGTCCGAAACCTCTACAAAAAGGACCACAAAAATGTTTTATTCAAATATTAGGAGTTCAAATAATTGATAAGGTGCTTTTCAAATCAATTATATTGAGAAACCTCAATTTCTGTACTTTTTACTCAGTTAAAATTCCAACGGGTCCATTGAAAGGCCCATTTGGACCTGCTCGTCCGAAACCTCTACAAAAAGTACTGGAAAACAAGTTTTAATAAAATTTTAGGAATTCATGTAATTGATTAGGAGCTTTTCAACACAATTATATTGCAAAACCTCAATTTCTGTACTTTTTACTCAGTTAAAATTCCAACGGGTCCATTGAAAGGCCCATTTGGACCTGCTCGTCCGAAACCTCTACAAAAAGGACTACAAAACAAGTTTTAATCAAATTTTAGGAGTTCAAATAATTGATTAGGAGCTTTTCAACACAATTATGTTGCAAAACCTCAATTTCTGTACTTTTTACTCAGTTAAAATTCCAACGGGTCCATTGAAAGGCTCATTTAGACCTGCTCGTCCGAAACCTCTAATAGGACCACAAAAATGTTTTATTCAAATATTAGGAGTTCAAATTATTGATTAGGAGCTTTTCAATGCAATTATATTGCAAAACCTCAATTTCTGTACTTTTTAATGAGTTAAAATTCCAACGGGTCTATTGAAAGGCCCATTTAGACCTGCTCGTCCGAAACCTCTACAAAAAGGACCGCAAAAATGTTTTATTCAAATATTAGGAGTTCAAATAATTGATAAGGTGCTTTTCAAATCAATTATATTGAGAAACCTCAATTTCTGTACTTTTTACTCAGTTAAAATTCCAACGGGTCCATTGAAAGGCCCATTTGGACCTGCTCGTCCGAAACCTCTACAAAAAGGACCTCAAAAATGTTTTATTCAAATATTAGGAGTTCAAATAATTGATTAGGAACTTTTCATATCAATTATATTGAAAAACCTCAATTTCTGTACTTTTTACTTAGTTAAAATTCCAACGGGTCCATTGAAAGGCCCATTTAGACCTCCTCGTCAGAAACCTCTACAAAAATGACCGCAAAAATGTTTTATTCAAATATTAGGAGAAAAAATAATTGATTAGGAGCTTTTCAACACAATTATATTGCAAAACCTCAATTTCTGTACATTTTACTCAGTTAAAATTCCAACGGGTCCATTGAAAGGCCCATTTCGACCCGCTCGTCCGAAACCTCTACAAAAAGGACTACAAAACAAGTTTTAATCAAATTTTAGGAATTCATGTAATTGATTAGGAGCTTTTCAACACAATTACATTGTAAAACCGCAATTTCTGTACTTTTTACTCAGTTAAAATTCCAGCGGGTCCATTGAAAGGCCCATTTAGACCTGCTCGTCCGAAACCTCTACAAAAAGGAGCGCACAAATGTTTTATTCAAATATTAGGAGTTCATGTAATTGATTAGGAGCTTCTGAACACAATAATATTGCAAAACCTCAATTTATGTACTTTTTACTCAATTAAAATTCCAACGGGTCCATTGAAAGGCCCATTTCGACCCGTTCGTTCGAAACCTATACAAAAAGGACTGCAAAACAAGTTTTAATCAAATTTTAGGAGTTCATGTAATTGATTAGGAGCTTTTCAACACAATTATATTGCAAAACCTCAATTTCTGTACGTTTTACTCAGTTAAATTCCAACGTGTCCATTGAAAGGCCCATTTAGACCTCCTCGTCAGAAACCTCTACAAAAAGGACCGCAAAAATGTTTTATTCAAATATTAGGAGATCAAATAATTGATTAGGAGCTTTTCAACACAATTATATTGAAAAACCTCAATTTCTGTACATTTTACTCAGTTAAAATTCCAACAGGTCCATTGAAAGGCCCATTTCGACCTGCTCGTCCGAAACCTCTACAAAAATGACCGCAAAACAAGGTTTAATCAAATTTTAGGAGTTCATGTAATTGATTAGGAGCTTTTCAACACAATTATATTGCAAAACCTCAATTTCTGTACTTTTTACTCAGTTAAAATTCCAACGGGTCCATTGAAAGGCCCATTTAGACCTGCTAGTCCGAAACCTCTACAAAAAGGACCGCAAAAATGTTTTATTCAAATATTAGGAGTTCAAATAATTGATTAGGATTTGTTCAAATCAATTATATAGCATAACCTCAATTTCTGTACTTTTTACTCAGTTAAAATTCCAACGGGTCCATTGAAAGGCCCATTTAGACCTCCTCGTCAAAAACCTCTACAAAAAGGACCGCAAAAATGTTTTATTCAAATATTAGGAGCTCAAATAATTGATTAGGAGTATTTCAACACAATTATATTGCAAAACCTCAATTTCTGTACTTTTTACTTAGTTAAAATTCCAACGGGTCCATTGAAAGGCCCATTTCGACCCGCTCGTCCGAAACCTCTACAAAAAGTACTGCAAAACAAGTTTTAATAAAATTTTAGGAATTCATGTAATTGATTAGGAGCTTTTCAACACAATTATATTGCAAAACCTCAATTTCTGTACTTTTTACTCAGTTAAAACTCCAACGGGTCCATTGAAAGGCCCATTTATACCTGCTCGTCCGAAACCTCTACAAAAAGGACCGCAAAAATGTTTTATTCAAATATTAGGAGTTCATATAATTGATTAGGAGCTTTTCAACACAATTATATTGCAAATCCTCAATTTTTGTACTTTTTACTTAGTTAAAATACCAACGAATCCATTGAAAGGTCCATTTAGACATGCTCGTCCGAAACCTCTACAAAAAGGACTGCAAAAATGTTTTATTCAAATATTAAGAGTTCAAATAATTGATTAGGAGCTTTACAACACAATTGTATTGCAAAACCGCAATTTCTGTACTTTTTACTCAGTTAAAATTCCAACGGGTTCATTCAAAAAAAAATTCCAACGGGTCCATTGAAAGGCCCATTTCGACCCGCTCGTCCGAAACCTCTACAAAAAGGAACGCAAAACAAGTTTTAATCAAATTTTAGGAGTTCATGTAATTGATTAGGAGCTTTTCAACACAATTATATTGCAAAACCTCAATTTCTGTACTTTTTACCCAGTTAAAATTCTAACGGGTCTATTGAAAGGCCCATTTAGACATGCTCATCCGAAACCTCTACGAAAAGGACTGCAAAAATGTTTTATTCAAATATTAGGAGTTCAAATAATTGATTAGGAGCTTTTCAACACAATTATATTGCAAAACCGCAATTTCTGAACTTTTTACTCAGTTAAAATTCCAACGGGTCTATTGAAAGGCCCATTTAGACCTGCTCGTCCGAAACTGCTACAAAAAGGACTGCAAAACAAGTTTTAATCAAATTTTAGGAGTTCATGTAATTGATTAGGAGCTTTTCAACACAATTATATTGGAAAACCTCAATTTATGTACTTTTTACTCAGTTAAAATTCCAACGGGTCCATTGAAAGGCCCATTTAGACCTGCTCGTCCGAAACCTCTACAAAAAGGACCGCAAAAATGTTTTATTCAAATATTAGGAGTTTAAATAATTGATTAGGAGCTTTTCAACACAATTATATTGCAAATCCTCAATTTTTGTACTTTTTACTCAGTTAAAATACCAACGGGTCCATTGAAAGGCCCATTTAGACATGCTCGTCCGAAACCTCTACAAAAAGGACTGCAAAAATGTTTTATTCAAATATTAAGAGTTCAAATAACTGATTAGGAGCTTTACAACACAATTGTATTGCAAAACCGCAATTTCTGTACTTTTTACTCAGTTAAAATTCCAACGGGTTCATTCAAAAAAAAATTCCAACGGGTCCATTGAAAGGCCCATTTCGACCCGCTCATCCGAAACCTCTACAAAAAGGAATGCAAAACAAGTTTTAATCAAATTTTAGGAGTTCATGTAATTGATTAGGAGCTTTTCAACACAATTATATTGCAAAACCTAAATTTCTTTACTTTTTACCCAGTTAAAATTCTAACGGGTTTATTGAAAGGCCCATTTAGACATGCTCGTCCGAAACCTCTACGAAAAGGACTGCAAAAATGTTTTATTCAAATATTAGGAGTTCAAATAATTGATTAGGAGCTTTTCAACACAATTATATTGCAAAACCTCAATTTCTGTACTTTTTACTCATTTAAAATTCCAACAGGTCCATTGAAAGGCCCATTTAGACCTGCTCGTCCGAAACCTCTACAAAAAGGAGTGCAAAACAAGTTTTAATCAAATTTTAGGAGTTCATGTAATTGATTAGGAGCTTTTCAACACAATTATATTGCAAAACCTCAATTTCTGTACTTTTTACTCAGTTAAAATTCCAACGGGTCCATTGAAAGGCCCATTTAGACCTCCTCGTCAGAAACCTCTACAAAAAGGACCGCAAAAATGTTTTATTCAAATTTTAAGAGATCAAATAATTGATTAGGAGCTTTTCAACACAATTATATTGCAAAACCTCAATTTTTGTACATTTTACTCAGTTAAAATTCCAACGGGTCCATTGAAAGGCCCATTTCGACCCGCTCATCCGAAACCTCTACAAAAAGGACTACAAAACAAGTTTTAATCGAATTTTAGGAGTTCAAATAATTGATTAGGAGCTTTTCAACACAATTATGTTGCAAAACCTCAATTTCTGTACTTTTTACTCAGTTAAAATTCCAACGGGTCCATTGAAAGGCTCATTTAGACCTGCTCGTCCGAAACCTCTAATAGGACCACAAAAATGTTTTATTCAAATATTAGGAGTTCAAATTATTGATTAGGAGCTTTTCAATGCAATTATATTGCAAAACCTCAATTTCTGTACTTTTTAATGAGTTAAAATTCCAACGGGTCTATTGAAAGGCCCATTTAGACCTGCTCGTCCGAAACCTCTACAAAAAGGACCGCAAAAATGTTTTATTCAAATATTAGGAGTTCAAATAATTGATAAGGTGCTTTTCAAAACAATTATATTGAGAAACCTCAATTTCTGTACTTTTTACTTAGTTAAAATTCCAACGGGTCCATTGAAAGGCCCATTTGGACCTGCTCGTCCGAAACCTCTACAAAAAGGACCTCAAAAATGTTTTATTCAAATATTAGGAGTTCAAATAATTCATTACGAGCTTTTCATATCAATTATATTGCAAAACCTCAATTTCTGTACTTTTTACTCAGTTAAAATTCCAACGGGTCCATTGAAAGGCCCATTTAGACCTCCTCGTCAGAAACCTCTGCAAAAAGGACCGCAAAAATTTTTTATTCAAATATTAGGAGAAAAAATAATTGATTAGGAGCTTTTCAACACAATTATATTGCAAAACCTCAATTTCTGTACATTTTACTCAGTTAAAATTCCAACGGGTCCATTGAAAGGCCCATTTCAACCCGCTCGTCCGAAACCTCTACAAAAAGGACTACAAAACAAGTTTTAATCAAATTTTAGGATTTCATGTAATTGATTAGGAGCTTTTCAACACAATTACATTGTAAAACCGCAATTTCTGTACTTTTTACTCAGTTAAAATTCCAGCGGGTCCATTGAAAGGCCCATTTAGACCTGCTTCTCCGAAACCTCTACAAAAAGGAGCGCACAAATGTTTTATTCAAATATTAGGAGTTTATGTAATTGATTAAAAGCTTCTCAACACAATAATATTGCAAAACCTCAATTTATGTACTTTTTACTCAATTAAAATTCCAACGGGTCCATTGAAAGGCCCATTTCGACCCGCTCGTTCGAAACCTATACAAAAAGGACTGCAAAACAAGTTTTAATCAAATTTTAGGAGTTCATGTAATTGATTAGGAGCTTTTCAACACAATTGTATTGCAAAACCTCAATTTCTGTACGTTTTACTCAGTTAAATTCCAACGTGTCCATTGAAAGGCCCATTTAGACCTCCTCGTCAGAAACCTCTACAAAAAGAACCGCAAAAATGTTTTATTCAAATATTAGGAGATCAAATAATTGATTAGGAGCTTTTCAACACAATTATATTGAAAACCCTCAATTTCTGTACATTTTACTCAGTTAAAATTCCAACAGGTCCATTGAAAGGCCCATTTCGACCTGCTCGTCCGAAACCTCTACAAAAAGGACCGCAAAACAAGTTTTAATCAAATTTTAGGAGTTCATGTAATTGATTAGGAGCTTTTCAACACAATTATATTGCAAAACCTCAATTTCTGTACGTTTTACTCAGTTAAATTCCAACGTGTCCATTGAAAGGCCCATTTAGACCTCCTCGTCCGAAACCTCTACAAAAAGGACCGCAAAACAAGTTTTATCAAATTTTAGGAGTTCAAATAATTGATTAGGAGCTTCTCAACACAATTATAATGCAAAACCGAAATTTCTTTACTTTTTACTCAGTTAAAATTCCAAGGGGTCCATTGAAAGGCCCATTTCGACCCGCTCGTCCGAAACCTCTAAAAAGGATCGCAGAACAAGTTTTAATCAAATTCTAGGAGTTCAAATAATTGATTAGGAGCTTTTGAACACAATTATATTGCAAAACCTCAATTTCTGTACTTTTTACTCAGTTAAAATTCCAACGGGTCCATTGAAAGGCCCATTTAGACCTGCTCGTCCGAAACCTCTACAAAAAGGACCGCAAAAATGTTTTATTCAAATATTAGGAGTTCAAATAATTGATTAGGAGATTTTGAACACAATTATATTGCACAACCGCAATTTCTGTACTTTTTACTCAGTTAAAATTCCAACGGGTCCATTGAAAGGCCCATTTCGACCCGCTCGTCCGAAACCTCTACGAAAAGGACTGCAAAATAGGTTTTAATCAAATTTTAGGAGTTCATGTAATTGATTAGGAGCTTTTCAACACAACTATATTGCAAAACCTCAATTTCTTTACTTTTTACTCAGTTAAAATTCCAACGGGTCCATTGAAAGGCCCATTTAAACCTGCTCGTCTGAAACCTCAACAAAAAGGACCGCAAAAATATTTTATTTAAATATTAGGAGTTCAAATAATTGATTAGGAGCTTTTGAACACAATTATATTGCAAAACCTCAATTTCTGGACTTTTTACTCAGTTAAAATTCCAACAGGTCCATTGAAAGGCCCATTTCGACCCGCTCGTCCGAAACCTCTACAAAAAGGACCATAAAACAAGTTTTAGTAAAATATTAGGAGTTCAAATAATTGATTAGGAGCTTTTGAACACAATTATATTGCAAAACCGCAATTTCTGTACTTTTTACTCAGTTAAAATTCCAACGGGTCCATTGAAAGGCCCATTTCGACCCGCTCGTCCGAAACCTCTACAAAAAGGACTACAAAACAAGTTTTAATCAAATTTTAGGAGTTCAAATAATTGATTAGGAGCTTTTCAACACAATTATGTTGCAAAACCTCAATTTCTGTACTTTTTACTCAGTTAAAATTCCAACGGGTCCATTGAAAGGCTCATTTAGACCTGCTCGTCCGAAACCTCAAATAGGACCGCAAAAATGTTTTATTCAAATATTAGGAGTTCAAATAATTGATTAGGAGCTTTTCAATGCAATTATATTGCAAAACCTCAATTTCTGTACTTTTTAATGAGTTAAAATTCCAACGGGTCTATTGAAAGGCCCATTTAGACCTGCTCGTCCGAAACCTCTACAAAAAGGACCGCAAAAATGTTTTATTCAAATATTAGGAGTTCAAATAATTGATAAGGTGCTTTTCAAATCAATTATATTGAGAAACCTCAATTTCTGTACTTTTTACTCAGTTAAAATTCCAACGGGTCCATTGAAAGGCCCATTTGGACCTGCTCGTCCGAAACCTCTACAAAAAGGACCTCAAAAATGTTTTATTCAAATATTAGGAGTTCAAATAATTGATTACGAGCTTTTCATATCAATTATATTGCAAAACCTCAATTTCTGTACTTTTTACTCAGTTAAAATTCCAACGGGTCCATTGAAAGGCCTATTTAGACCTCCTCGTCAGAAACCTCTGCAGAAAGGACCGCAAAAATGTTTTATTCAAATATTAGGAGAAAAAATAATTGATTAGGAGCTTTTCAACACAATTATATTGCAAAACCTCAATTTCTGTACATTTTACTCAGTTAAAATTCCAACGGGCCCATTGAAAGGCCCATTTCGACCCGCTCGTCCGAAACCTCTACAAAAAGGACTACAAAACAAGTTTTAATCAAATTTTAGGAATTCATGTAATTGATTAGGAGCTATTCAACACAATTACATTGTAAAACCGCAATTTCTGTACTTTTTACTCAGTTAAAATTCCAGCGGGTCCATTGAAAGGCCCATTTAGACATGCTTCTCCGAAACCTCTACAAAAAGGAGCGCACAAATGTTTTATTCAAATATTAGGAGTTTATGTAATTGATTAAAAGCTTCTCAACACAATAATATTGCAAAACCTCAATTTATGTACTTTTTACTCAATTAAAATTCCAACGGGTCCATTGAAAGGCCCATTTCGACCCGCTCGTTCGAAACCTATACAAAAAGGACTGCAAAACAAGTTTTAATCAAATTTTAGGAGTTCATGTAATTGATTAGGAGCTTTTCAACACAATTGTATTGCAAAACCTCAATTTCTGTACGTTTTACTCAGTTAAATTCCAACGTGTCCATTGAAAGGCCCATTTAGACCTCCTCGTCAGAAACCTCTACAAAAAGAACCGCAAAAATGTTTTATTCAAATATTAGGATATCAAATAATTGATTAGGAGCTTTTCAACACAATTATATTGAAAACCCTCAATTTCTGTACATTTTACTCAGTTAAAATTCCAACAGGTCCATTGAAAGGCCCATTTCGACCTGCTCGTCCGAAACCTCTACAAAAAGGACCGCAAAACAAGTTTTAATCAAATTTTAGGAGTTCATGTAATTGATTAGGAGCTTTTCAACACAATTATATTGCAAAACCTCAATTTCTGTACTTTTTACTCAGTTAAAATTCTAACGGGTCCATTGAAAGGCCCATTTAGACCTGCTAGTCCGAAACCTCTACAAAAAGGACCGCAAAAATGTTTTATTCAAATATTAGGAGTTCAAATAATTGATTAGGATTTGTTCAAATCAATTATATAGCATAACCGCAATTTCTGTACTTTTTACTTAGTTAAAATTCCAACGGGTACATTGAAAGGCCCATTTAGACCTCCTCGTCAAAAACCTCTACAAAAAGGACCTCAAAAATGTTTTATTCAAATATTAGGAGCTCAAATAATTGATTAGGAGCTTTTCAACACAATTATATTGCAAAACCTCAATTTCTGTACTTTTTACTTAGTTAAAATTCCAACGGGTCCATTGTAAGGCCCATTTCGACCCGCTCGTCCGAAACCTCTACAAAAAGTACTGCAAAACAAGTTTTAATAAAATTTTAGGAATTCATATAATTGATTAGGAGCTTTTCAACACAATTATATTGCAAAACCTCAATTTCTGTACTTTTTACTCAGTTAAAACTCCAACGGGTCCATTGAAAGGCCCATTTAGACCTGCTCGTCCGAAACCTCTACAAAAAGGACCGCAAAAATGTTTTATTCAAATATTAGGAGTTCAAATAACTGATTAGGAGCTTTTCAACACAATTATATTGCAAATCCTCAATTTTTGTACTTTTTACTCAGTTAAAATACCAACGGATCCATTGAAAGGTCCATTTAGACATGCTCGTCCGAAACCTCTACAAAAAGGACTGCAAAAATGTTTTATTCAAATATTAAGAGTTCAAATAATTGATTAGGAGCTTTACAACACAATTGTATTGCAAAACCGCAATTTCTGTACTTTTTACTCAGTTAAAATTCCAACGGGTTCATTCAAAAAAATTTTCCAACGGGTCCATTGAAAGGCCCATTTCGACCCGCTCGTCCGAAACCTCTACAAAAAGGAACGCAAAACAAGTTTTAATCAAATTTTAGGAGTTCATGTAATTGATTAGGAGCTTTTCAACACAATTATATTGCAAAACCTCAATTTATGTACTTTTTACCCAGTTAAAATTCTAACGGGTCTATTGAAAGGCCCATTTAGACATGTTCGTCCGAAACCTCTACGAAAAGGACTGCAAAAATGTTTTATTCAAATATTTGGAGTTCAAATAATTGATTAGGAGCTTTTCAACACAATTATATTGCAAAACCGCAATTTCTGAACTTTTTACTCAGTTAAAATTCCAACGGGTCTATTGAAAGGCCCATTTAGACCTGCTCGTCCGAAACCGCTACAAAAAGGACTGCAAAACAAGTTTTAATCAAATTTTAGGAGTTCATGTAATTGATTAGGAGCTTTTCAACACAATTATATTGGAAAACCTCAATTTATGTACTTTTTACTCAGTTAAAATTCCAACGGGTCCATTGAAAGGCCCATTTAGACCTGCTCGTCCGAAACCTCTACAAAAAGGACCGCAAAAATGTTTTATTCAAATATTAGGAGTTCAAATAATTGATTAGGAGCTTTTCAACACAATTATATTGCAAATCCTCAATTTTTGTACTTTTTACTCAGTTAAAATACCAACGGGTCCATTGAAAGGCCCATTTAGACATGCTCGTCCGAAACCTCTACAAAAAGGACTGCAAAAATGTTTTATTCAAATATTAAGAGTTCAAATAATTGATTAGGAGCTTTACAACACAATTGTATTGGAAAATCGCAATTTCTGTACTTTTTACTCAGTTAAAATTCCAACGGGTTCATTCAAAAAAAAATTCCAACGGGTCCATTGAAAGGCCCATTTCGACCCGCTCGTCCGAAACCTCTACAAAAAGGAACGCAAAACAAGTTTTAATCAAATTTTAGGAGTTCATGTAATTGATTAGGAGCTTTTCAATACAATTATATTGCAAAACCTCAATTTCTGTACTTTTTACCCAGTTAAAATTCTAACGGGTCTATTGAAAGGCCCATTTAGACATGTTCGTCTGAAACCTCTACGAAAAGGACTGCAAAAATGTTTTATTCAAATATTAGGAGTTCAAATAATTGATTAGGAGCTTTCAACACAATTATATTGCAAAACCGCAATTTCTGAACTTTTTACTCAGTTAAAATTCCAACGGGTCTATTGAAAGGCCCATTTAGACCTGCTCGTCCGAAACCGCTACAAAAAGGACTACAAAAAAAGTTTTAATCAAATTTTAGGAGTTCATGTAATTGATTAGGAGCTTTTCAACACAATTATATTGGAAAACCTCAATTTATGTACTTTTTACTTAGTTAAAATTCCAACGGGTCCATTGAAAGGCCCATTTAGACATGCTCTTCCGAAAACTCTACAAAAAGGACCGCAAAAATGTTTTATTCAAATATTAGGAGTTCAAATAATTGATTAGGAGCTTTTCAACACAATTATATTGCAAATCTTCAATTTTTGTACTTTTTACTCAGTTAAAATACCAACGGGTCCATTGAAAGGCCCATTTAGACATGCTCATCCGAAACCTCTACAAAAAGGACTGCAAAAATGTTTTATTCAAATATTAAGAGTTCAAATAATTGATTAGGAGCTTTACAACACAATTGTATTGGAAAACCGCAATTTCTGTACTTTTTACTTAGTTAAAATTCCAACGGGTTCATTCAAAAAAAATTCCAACGGGTCCATTGAAAGACCCATTTCGACCCGCTCGTCCGAAACCTCTACAAAAAGGAACGCAAAACAAGTTTTAATCAAATTTTAGGAGTTCATGTAATTGATTAGAAGCTTTTCAACACAATTATATTGCAAAACCTCAATTTCTGTACTTTTTACCCAGTTAAAATTCTAACGGGTCTATTGAAAGGCCCATTTAGACATGCTCGTCCGAAACCTCTACGAAAAGGACTGCAAAAATGTTTTATTCAAATATTAGGAGTTCAAATAATTGATTAGGAGATTTTCAACACAATTATATTGCAAAACCGCAATTTCTGTACTTTTTACTCAGTTAAAATCTTCTTAAAGGATCAGCTGATATGGCTTCAGTTAACCAAACTATTTTGGTTCTCATACCTAAAATTAAGGATCCCACTTCTATGAGGCATCTTCGGCCTATCAGCCTCTGTACGATAATTTACAAAATCATTGCTAAAGTTTTGGTTAATCGAATGAAACATACCATCCCTTTCTGTATCAGTTCAAATCAAGCTGCTTTTGTTCAAGGACGCAATATTACAGATAATATCCTTATTGCCCACGAAATTATTCATTCAATTAATACTGGCTCCTCTAAATCTTCTCGTGGCGCTGCCCTCAAACTCGACATGGAAAAGGCCTTTGATAGGGTTGAGTGGTCCTTTCTCGAAAAAGTTATGAACCGTATGGGGTTTGCATCATCTTGGGTCTCTACTATCATGAGATGTATTACTTCAGTCTCCTTTACGGTTAAGGTCAACAATTCCTTTTCTCCTCTATTTCGACCTCAAAGAGGCCTCCGTCAAGGGGACCCTTTATCCCCTTTTCTTTTTCTATTTTGTACCCAAGGTCTTTTAGCTTTCTTGGCCGATGCTAAACAACAAGGACTACTCCCAGGTTTAGGGGCTAGTAAGCATGGGCCCAAGGTTAACCACCTACTATTTGCGGATGATTGTATTGTTTTCCTTAGTTCAAATATCGATGAAGCTGCACATCTTAAATTGGCCCTCCAGACTTATGCCTCTGCTTCTGGGCAAGCTGTCAACTTTGACAAGTCTACTATATTTTACAATCCATGTACACCTACATCCACTCGTCAAGCTATTAATTCCTATCTTCAAGTTAGAGAGGTTACCAATCCTGGAGTCTATCTGGGGGTACCTCTTCTTATTGGTAAAAATAAAACCCTAGCTTTAGGTTTTATACGCGACAAAGTTCACGATAGGTTATCCAGCTGGGACAAACAGCTTCTTTCCTTCAGTGGAAGGGAAATCTTTATTAAAGCCGTTTTACAATCTTTACCTCAATATGTTATGTCCTGTTATTTATTACCTCAAAATATTATTGATGATATGACATCTGCCATTCGTCGTTATTGGTGGTCTGGGAAATCAAACAAGAAAGGTTGGCACATGCTCCCATGGGATCAAGTATGCCTGCCTAAATCTGTTGGCGGAATGGGTTTTCGTGATCTCAACAACTTTAACATTGCTCTTCTTGGCAAACAGCTCTGGCGCCTTATTTGCGAACCTGATTCCCTATTTGGTGGTTTCCTCTATCGTCCGGGTATTAACAGTAACATACGTATCCATCATGAAAATTGGGGAAGCTCCTCGACTGTTCACCTCTATGGGGACTATGAGCTATCAGAGGAAGTCCATATTCGTTGTCGAGATTTTATGCTGAGAAACCAAGCTGCCTGGGACCCTGTCAAAGTTCGTGCTAACTTTACTATGGATGATGCCAATACCATTCTTTATGTTCCTATTATTAATGACTATCGAGATACCATCCTTTGGAAGCCCAATGATTCCGGCATCTATTCTGTCAGATCTGGTTACCTTTTCCTACAATGACCCCCTGAGCCTAGACTCCGTCCCCCTCGCTTTTGGAAATATCTGGCCAAGCTCAAAGTTCTACCTAAGGTTAAAACTTTCGGCTGGCATCTCGGGTCTGAAGCCCTGCCTGTTGGGGCTCGCCTTCAGACTTTTGCTCCAGAATCTGGTCCATGCCCCATTTGTAACTCAGGGTTTGAGTCGATTCTTCATGCCCTTCGAGACTGCCCTGGTGCCTCGGAAACTCTTAAACTGATTGGTCTCCCTTCCTCCTTTGTTAGCAGTTCCGCCTCTTCGGGCCTCCAATGGCTTGAGGAAGGAGCTTCCCTTCTTTCTTCTGATGTTTTTGGCCTTTTCTTGACTACCCTCTGGAATATTTGGAACAGACGCAACGATTGGATCCATAATAAACATCTTCAACCCCCTTGGCTGATTGCTGTCAACTCTTTTAGTCTCCATAAAGACTACTCTAACTCTATATCTTCATCTTCTTCTTCTATCCCCGGGACACTTCATCCTCGTTGGAGGCCTCCACCTCGTGGTTTTATTAAAGTTAATGTGGATGGGGCCTTTGATCCCTCCACTCGTGCAGCGGCGGTTGGGGTTATCGCTCGAGATGACTCTGGAATGGTTGTTGGTGGCCTGGCTTTTCCTCTGGGAAGTTGTTCTGACGCTACTACATCCGAAGGGAAAGGTCTTCTTGCCGGCATCACTTTTGCCCTTTCTCAGGGCTGGAGCCATCTGATCTTCGAGACAGACTGTGCATCCTTAGCTAACAGGATCAACTCTCTTGGGCCAGATCTTTCTCCTTTGGGGCCGATGATTCTGGAGGCTCACACTGCTTTGGAGGACTTTCCTGTGGCACATGTTCAGTACATTCGCCGAGAGGCTAATCTTGTAGCTCATACTTTGGCTACCCATGCCCTTAGATCCATGTCTTCTTTATCTTTTGGATCTAGTTATCCTGATTGTATTAAAAACATTGTACCTTGCGAGGTTTATCTCGGTTAATAATACATTTTGGGTACTCTTTTCCTCTTTTTAGGTTTCTCCAAGCCTTGTGCTTGGGGTTTTAGTAGGGGTTTTTAATGAGGCCCGTCTTCTTCAAAAAAAAAATTCCAACGGGTCTATTGAAAGGCCCATTTAGACCTGCTCGTCCGAAACCGCTACAAAAAGGACTGCAAAACAAGTTTTAATCAAATTTTAGGAGTTCATGTAATTGATTAGGAGCTTTTCAACACAATTATATTGGAAACCTCAATTTATGTACTTTTTACTTAGTTAAAATTCCAACGGGTCCATTGAAAGGCCCATTTAGACATGCTCGTCCGAAAACTCTACAAAAAGGACCGCAAAAATGTTTTATTCAAATATTAGGAGTTCAAATAATTGATTAGGAGCTTTTCAACACAATTATATTGCAAATCCTCAATTTTTGTACTTTTTACTCAGTTAAAATACCAACGGGTCCATTGAAAGGCCCATTTAGACATGCTCGTCCGAAACCTCTACAAAAAGGACTGCAAAAATGTTTTATTCAAATATTAAGAGTTCAAATAATTGATTAGGAGCTTTACAACACAATTGTATTGGAAAACCGCAATTTCTGTACTTTTTACTCAGTTAAAATTCCAACGGGTTCATTCAAAAAAAAATTGCAACGGGTCCATTGAAAGGCCCATTTCGACCCGCTCGTCCAAAACCTCTACAAAAAGGAACGCAAAACAAGTTTTAATCAAATTTTAGGAGTTCATGTAATTGATTAGGAGCTTTTCAACACAATTATATTGCAAAACCTCAATTTCTGTACTTTTTACCCAGTTAAAATTCTAACGGGTCTATTGAAAGGCCCATTTAGACATGCTCGTCCGAAACCTCTATGAAAAGGACTGCAAAAATGTTTTATTCAAATATTAGGAGTTCAAATAATTGATTAGGAGCTTTTCAACACAATTATATTGCAAAACCTCAATTTCTGTACTTTTTACTCATTTAAAATTCCAACAGGTCCATTGAAAGGCCCATTTAGACCTGCTCGTCCGAAACCTCTACAAAAAGGAGTGCAGAACAAGTTTTAATCAAATTTTAGGAGTTCATGTAATTGATTAGGAGCTTTTCAACACAATTATATTGCAAAACCTCAATTTCTGTACTTTTTACTCAGTTAAAATTCCAACGGGTCCATTGAAAGGCCCATTTAGACCTCCTCGTCAGAAACCTCTCCAAAAAGGACCGCAAAAATGTTTTATTCAAATTTTAGGAGATCAAATAATTGACTAGGAGCTTTTCAACACAATTATATTGCAAAACCTCAATTTCTGTACATTTTACTCAGTTAAAATTCCAACAGGTCCATTGAAAGGCCCATTTCGACCTGCTCGTCCGAAACCTCTACAAAAAGGACCGCAAAACATGTTTTAATCAAATTTTAGGAGTTCATGTAATTGATTAGGAGCTTTTCAACACTATTATATCGCAAAACCTCAATTTCTGTACGTTTTACTCAGTTAAATTCCAACGTGTCCATTGAAAGGACCATTTAGACCTCCTCGTCCGAAACCTCTACAAAAAGGACCGCAAAACAAGTTTTAATCAAATATTAGGAGTTCAAATAATTGATTAGGAGCTTTTCAACACAATTATATTGCAAAACCGAAATTTCTTTACTTTTTACTCAGTTAAAATTCCAACGGGTCCATTGAATGGCCCATTTCGACCCGCTCGTCCGAAACCTCTAAAAAGGATCGCAGAACAAGTTTTAATCAAATTCTAGGAGTTCAAATAATTGATTAGGAGCTTTTGAAAACAATTATATTGCAAAACCTCAATTTATGTACTTTTTACTCAGTTAAAATTCCAACGGGTCCAATGAAAGGCCCATTTCGACCCGCTCGTCCGAAACCTCTACAAAAAGGACCACAATAATGTTTTATTCAAATATTAGGAGTTCAAATAATTGATTAGGAGCTTTTTAAATCAATTATATTGCAAAACCTCAATTTCTGTACTTTTTACTCAGTTAAAATTTCAACGGGTCCATTGAAAGGCCCATTTAGACCTCCTTGTCAGAAACCTCTACAAAAAGGACCGCAAAAATGTTTTAGTCAAATATTAGGAGAAAAAATAATTGATTAGGAGCTTTTCAACACAATTATATTGCAAAACCTCAATTTCTGTACATTTTACTCAGTTAAAATTCCAACGGGTCCATTGAAAGGCCCAATTCGACCCGCTCGTCCGAAACCTCTACAAAAAGGACTGCAAAACAAGTTTTAATCAAATTTTAGGAATTCATGTAATTGATTAGGAGCTTTTCAACACAATTACATTGCAAAACCGCAATTTCTGTACTTTTTACTTAGTTAAAATTCCAACGGGTCCATTGAAAGGCCTATTTAGACCTGCTCGTCCGAAACCTCTACAAATAGGACCGCAAAACAAGTTTTAATCAAATATTAGGAGTTCAAATAATTGATTAGGAGCTTTTCAAAACAATTATATTGCAAAACCGCAATTTCTGTACTTTTTACTCAGTTAAAATTCCAACGGGTCCATTGAAAGGCCCATTTCGACCCGCTCGTCCGAAACCTCTACAAAAAGGACTACAAAACAAGTTTTAATCAAATTTTAGGTGTTCATGTAATTGATTAGGAGCTTTTCAACACAATTATATTGCAAAACCTCAATTTCTGTACTTTTTAGTCAGTTAAAATTCCAACGGGTCCATTGAAAGGCTCATTTAGACCTGCTCGTCCGAAACCTCTACAAAAAGAACCGCAAAAATGTTTTATTCAAATATTAGAAGTACAAATAATTGATTAGGAGCTTTTCAACACAATTATATTGCAAAACCTCAATTTCTGCACTTTTTACTCATTTAAAATTCCAACGGGTCCATTGAAAGGCCCATTTCGACCCGCTCGTTCGAAACCTCTACAAAAAGGACGGCAAAACAAGTTTTAATCAAATTTTAGGAGTTCATGTAATTGATTAGGAGCTTTTTAAATCAATTATATTGCAAAACCTCAATTTCTATACTTTTTACTCAGTTAAAATTCCAATGGGTCCATTGAAAGGCCCATTTCGACCCGCTCGTCCGAATCCTCTATAAAAAGGACTGCAAAACAACTTTTAATCAAATTTTAGGAGTTCATGTAATTGATTAGGAGCTTTTCAACACAATTATATTGCAAAACCTCAATTTCTGTACTTTTTACTCATTTAAAATTCCAACGGGTCCATTGAAAGGCCTATTTCGACCCGCTCATACGAAACCTCTACAAAACGGACTACAAAAAAAGTTTTAATCAAATTTGAGGAATTCATGTAATTGATTAGGAGCTTTTCAACACAATTATATTGCAAAACCGCAATTACTGTACTTTTTACTCAGTTAAAATTCCAACGGGTCCATTGAAAGGCCCATTTAGACCTTCTCGTCCGAAACCTCTACAAAAAGGACCGCAAAACAAGTTTTAATCAAATATTAGGAGTTCAAATAATTGATTAGGAGATTTTCAACACAATTATTTTGCAAAACCGAAATTTCTTTACTTTTTATTCAGTTAAAATTCCAACGGGTCTATTGAACGGCCCATTTCGACCCGTTCGTCCGAAACCTCTACAAAAAGGAGTGCAAAACAAGTTTTAATCAAATTTTAGGAGTTCATGTAATTGATTAGGAGCTTTTCAACACAATTATATTGCAAAACCTCAATTTCTGTACTTTTTACCCAGTTAAAATTCCAACGGGTCCATTGAAAGGCCCATTTAGACCTGCTCGTCCGAAACCTCTACAAAAAGGACCGCAAAAATGTTTTATTCAAATAATAGGAGTTGAAATAATTGATTAGAAGCTTGTCAACACAATTATATTGCAAAAGCTCAATTTCTGTACTTTTTACTCAGTTAAAATTCCAACGCGTCCATTGAAAGGCCCATTTCGACCCGCTCGTCCGAAACCTCTACAAAAAGGACCACAAAACAAGTTTTAGTCAAATATTAGGAGTTCAAATAATTGATTAGGAGCTTTTGAACACAATTATATTGCACAACCGAAATTTCCGTACTTTTTACTCAGTTAAAATTCCAACGGGTCCATTGAAAGGCCCATTTCGACCCGCTCGTCCGAAACCTCTACAAAAAGGACTGCAAAACAAGTTTTAATCAAATTTTAGGAGTTCAAATAATTGATTAGGAGCTTTTCAACACAATTATATTGCAAAACCTCAATTTCTGTACTTTTTACTCAGTTAAAACTCCAAGGGGTCCATTGAAAGGCCCATTTAGACCTGCTCGTCTGAAACCTCTACAAAAAGGACTGCAAAAATGTTTTATTCAAATATTAGGAGTTCAAATAATTGATTAGGAGCTTTTCAAATCAATTATATCGCAAAACCTCAATTTCTGTACTTTTTACTCAGTTAAAATACCAACGGGTCCATTGAAAGGCCTATTTAGACCTGCTCGTCTGAAACCTCTACAAAAAGGACCGCAAAACAAGTTTTATTCAAATATTAGGAGATCAAATAATTGATTAGGAGCTTTTCAAAACAATTATATTGCAAAACCGCAATTTTTGTACTTTTTACATAGTTAAAATTCCAACGGGTCCTTTGAAAGGCCCATTTCTACCCGCTCATCCGAAACCTCTACAAAACGGACTACAAAACAAGTTTTAATCAAATTTTAGGAATTCATGTAATTGATTAGGAGCTTTTCAACACAATTATATTGCAAAACCGCAATTTCTGTACTTTTTACTTAGTTAAAATTCCAACGGGTCCATTGAAAGGCTCATTTAGACCTGCTCGTCCGAAACCTCTACAAAAGGACCGCAAAAATGTTTTATTCAAATATTAGGAGTACAAATAATTGATTAGGAGCTTTTCAACACAATTATATTGCAAAACCGCATTTTTTGTACTTTTTACTTAGTTAAAATTCCAACGGGTCCATTGAAAGGCCCATTTCGACCCGCTCGTCCGAAACCTCTACAAAAAGGACTACAAAACAAGTTTTAATCAAATTTTAGGTGTTCATGTAATTGATTAGGAGCTTTTCAACAGAATTATATTGCAAAACCTCAATTTCTGTACTTTTTACTCAGTTAAAATTCCAACGGGTCCATTGAAAGGCCCATTTCGACCCGCTCATCCGAAACCTCTACAAAAAGGACTGCAAAAAAACTTTTAATCAAATTTTAGGAGTTCATGTAATTGATTAGGAGCTTTTCAACACAATTATATTGCAAAACTGCAATTTCTGTACTTTTTACTCTGTTAAAATTCCAACGGGTCCATTGAAAGGCCCATTTAGACCTGCTCGTCCGAAACCTCTACAAAAAGGACTGCAAAACAAGTTTTAATCAAATATAAGGAGTTCAAATAATTCATTAGGAGCTTTTCAACACAATTATATTGCAAAACCCAAATTTATGTACTTTTTACTCAATTAAAATTCCAACGGGTCCATTGAAAGGCCCATTTCGACCCGCTCGTCCGAAACCTCTACTAAAAGGACTGCAAAACAAGTTTTAATCAAATTTTAGGAGTTCATGTAATTGATTAGGAGCTTTTCAAAACAATTATATTGCAAAACCTCAATTTCTGTACTTTTTACTCAGTTAAAATTCCAACGGGTCCATTGAAAGGCCTATTTAGACCTGCTCGTCCGAACCCTCTACAAAAAGGACCGCAAAAATGTTTTATTCAAATATTAGGAGTTCAAATAATTGAATAGGATATTTTAAACACAATTATGTTGCAAAATCTCAATTTCTGTACTTTTTACTCATTTAAAATTCCAACGGGTCCATTGAAAGGCCCATTTCCACCCGCTCGGCCGAAACTTCTACAAAAAGTAATGCAAAACAAGTTTTAATCAAATTTTAGGAGTTCATGTAATTGATTAGGAGCTTTTCAACACAATTATATTGCAAAACCTCAATTTATGTACTTTTTACTCAGTTAAAATTCCAGCGGGTCCATTTAAAGGCCCATTTCGACCCGCTCGACCGAAACCTCTACAAAAAGGACCGCAAAACAAGTTTTAATCAAATATTAGGAGTTCATGTAATTGATTAGAAGCTTTTCAACACAATTATATTGCAAAACCTCAATTTCTGTACTTTTTACCCAGTTAAAATTCCAACGGGTCCAACGGGTGTTGGGAAATGAAAATTCTCTCTGAACTCTCTCATTTCCTCCCTTTGCTTTTTCTCTCTCTTTCTCTCCTCCTCAACTTAAACCACCATCCCCACCGCCACGTTTTTGATCCTCCACCCCCACAGCCATCTCACATCCATCACCCAACTTTCCTCTTTCTGCCAGCATGCCACCACAATTCTTGGTCTCATGCCACCAAACGCCACCTTGTCCTCCCCTCACCGTTGCCTTGCAGCAACCAGTCTTGCAACCATATGCAATGGTTGCAAGCCCCGATCAGAGCAGAGTTGGCAAAGGTAAGTACATCTCCCCTTGTTTTTTTTAATTTTTTCTACTGTAATTTACTATGGTAATATTTTAATTTTAATTGTCTGGATCAAGCTTTGGCTCGATCAATCCGGCCACATTCCTTTTGTCACTCGTACATTATGGAGGTGGTTCACGCATCTGCTCCTGGCAGCGATGCAACGATCCTGGCCCTCGAGGCCTTGTAACAATTTATCCCATTCTTTAGAATGGAAACTTTCCTGGCCCTCTGGGCCTTGTCACGGCTTATTCGCACGAATAATGCCAAACGAGCTATCGTATCAGTGGCAATTGAAGCCTTCGGGGCTGGCAATTGGGCATAGAAAGCACACTCCTAACGTTGGAGGCCTTCTACTGCATGCGGGGCAGGGATTATACATCCCTGAATCGGTAAACCTCATACAGCATGCATGGCACATGCAGACGGGGTTCATGGTGGCTGCTGCACCAAGTTGCCATCTAATTCAATGGAGGAAGTGGCGTCAGTTGCTTCAGGTGGTCGGCATCCTCC
The DNA here is from genome assembly GCA_958450335.1 of Hibiscus tridactylites. NCBI lineage: Eukaryota > Viridiplantae > Streptophyta > Magnoliopsida > Malvales > Malvaceae > Hibiscus > Hibiscus tridactylites. Next base: position 46,508,471 of record OY288270.1, read on the forward strand.
GGCCACCGCCACTGCCATTGACGTCCAAAACCGGAATCTCAGGAACATACTATCCAACGTTCAGCCCCTAATTTTGCGGGATTTGTTTTTTTTTCAAATTCAAACCCAAACTGTATTGGAGTCTCCTACTGGGACTCAACTACTGCCCAACAGCAAGCCTCCTACAATATAGGATATATGTTGGGATCTATAATATTGGTTGGTGGATTTTATCACATAAATTAATTTTTGAATCACCTACTTTTACTATATTCCATGTATCCTTATCGGATACACTCCTAAAAGGAAGGATAAGTATTCGAATAATAAGTACTTACTCTAGATGGATTATCTTAATTCCAAATAATTATATCCATCCAAAATTTGAATTTTTAATTTTAAAATTCATTCAAAATTTGCTGGTGGATTACTTCACCTTATCGAATAGCAAAGGATATTATTGGAGTAACATTTCACACTGTCTCTCTATTCTAGCCTTTTGCTTCATTCGATTTCCCAACTTTCGGTCTTCAGAAACAATGACCTCCTCGGATTCTTTCCTAGATCACTTCGATAACCTACAGTTTACTGCAGAGGAGCAGGCTGTGGTTTACGCTCCCAAGGCCACGAAGGCCATACCATTGGAGGATCAACGATGCTCACTGTTAGGGAAGCTTTTTCCCACAACCAAGCCGGATGACACTGCCCTGGTGAAGGTTTTCACGGCTGTTTGGAAGGAAGATAAACTTATCTCCACCACGATTCTTGGCTCGGGTTACTTTCTGTTCAAGTTTGAAACCGCTGCAAAGGTCAAGGACATCCTTAAGAGAGGGCCATGGACTTTCAAGCGTGACTGGCTCGCCCTCGCCCCCATTCAACCTCAGCTGACGTTGGAGGAATATAAATTTACGCACATGAGGATATGGGTCCGTATCCTACGAGTGCCACTAGCAATGATGATAGGCGACACTGTGGCCAATGAATCTGGACGTGCCCTAGGTAGTGGCCTCGGTGCAGTGATAAGCACCGACACTCGCAAAGACGATGAAGGGAATCGGGTACAGTTCCTAAGGGTGGGTGTGCTCATCGATGTTAATCAGCCCCTCCGGCAATGTGTAGCATTAGCAGATGAAGAGAACCCGGACAAGCCCAAAATGCTTCCGGTGAGATATGAGAAATTACCTAATTTCTGTCATGGTTGTGGGATGCTGTTTCATCTCCGCGAAACTTGTGCTGCTTTCAAAGATAAGCCAAGTGCAGGGCTGCCTTACAATGATTGGCTTCGTGCACCTGCCCCTAAACCGAAGGTTAAAACAAACGTTAGAGGCCGGGTCCGTTACTTCGAACCAGGATCTTCTTCTAATTCGAAGGAACAATCCACAGGTTTTTTCCTTTTTTTCATGGTTGTAACGGAATATGTATGTGGATTGTCGGTTTATACTACTATTTTATGCGTGGTTATTACACCACACGTGCCTCATTTATAAGGCCAAATTCCTATATTTTTTCAAGATTTCTACAGAATATATATATATGGCTTAGAAGCATCGTTTCATGCTTCTTTTACTTTCACAGTCCACGTATAGGAATTATAAGCTTGTTTTCATACTCCTTTTACTCGATGTGTTGTGCCTATTTATGAGATCTATATATGGTTGCAAACCGGGTTCACAATGCATGTATAGGGTTTATATGTTTGCTTTCATGCTCCTTTTACCGGCTGTGCAATGCTTGTTTATGGGTTGTAAGGTTACTATATATGGTTGCTTATCCAACTGCTACATACTTACAAAATGCGTCCTCCACTGTTTTCATTTCAGTGAACAACGGGAAGGGCAAGGTTACTAACACCCCTATGGCCACCCCGGACGTGGTGAAGGGATCGCCTTCGATGCAACCGGGAGTTGGCACGATGAATTTGGAAGAGGATGATCTGCTGGGCGAGGAGCTGACCACCTCTCCTGCTAATGCAGCATCGCCACTGCCGGCGGAAGGAACAGCCGCTGATGTTGCTGTTGATGCAGCCGCTGCACAGATGGGACCACTGGATGTTGCACCACTGGACATGATTCCAGCGGATGAAGAGTCCGTTGTTAACGGCTCGAAGGAGGCTAATGTGGATGACGGCCTCGCTGTGCAGCCTTACAAATCCGATACACCGCCGGACAAACGCTTCATTTTGATTGATGAGGATGCTATCCCAGTGCCAATCGTGGATGACACGGCCACAGGGGAAAGCTCGAACAAAGGTAAAGGTCCGAGGGACAAAGGTAAGGAACCGGTCAATCCGGAATTTGAAGTATGGTTGGCTGCCACGACCGATAAAGAACCGGATGTTGCGGTCCTTAAGAAGTCTAAGCGCACGTCACCTATTATTACCGGAGGAATTGCCAAACGGCCGCGAACTTCACCTCTGGTTGCCGGTAAAGCAGTGAAACAAGGCAACAAAAATCAAAGGAAAGCTGGGATGAGCAGCAAAAACTCTTCGGCGGTGGTTGACGGTCAACCCCGCTGAGAGAAATGAGGGTCATATGTTAGAACTGTCGGGGACTTGGTATGCCCTCGGCAGTTCACGAACTTCGTTCTATTATTTTTCGTTTATGTCCAGATTTCATTTTCCTTTTAGAAACTCGTTTAAACTCTTCTAAGTTTGATTCTTTTAAACTTTATCTTGAAATGGAGGGTTTTTTTGCTGTGGATAGCAGCCCTTCTTGTGCAGGTTTATGCCTGCTTTTTAATAAAAACATTACATTAGATTTTCTCTCGTCATCGATGAGATACATTGATGTTATTGTGAATGGTTTAAATTGTCGCTTTCGTTTTACTGGTATATACGGGTACGCGGCCACGAACATGAAAAAAAAACACTTGGGAACTCATTGACTCCCTTAAAACAAAATCAAATCTTCCTTGGCTCATCGGCGGTGACTTAAATGACATCTTAGATGACTCGGAAAAACAAGGGGGTAATCGTAGGCCTCGATCACAAATCCTCAACTTTCGTGAATGTCTCACACGAAATAATTTGTTCGATTGTAAACCGAACAATGGTTGGTTTACTTGGACCCGCACGGGGCCTAATGTTAACCTGGTATGTGAAAGACTTGACCGTTTTGTGGCATGTTCCCAATGGTTGCACGATTTTCCCAACTTCGGTCATTTTCATTCATTCTCCCACGAATCGGACCATAGCGTTATCATTTTGGACACTGACAATGCCAACACAACGAACCAATACACCACACAGGCTATGGATCATTTTCGGTTTGAAGCTTGTTGGGCTAACGACCCGGCAGGCATCCAAGTGTGTAAACAAACTTGAGCTACCACGCACGGGTCCATTCTGGATAAACTGTCGGCATTAGGACATAATCTCCAAGAATGGCAACACGAACAACGTAAGTTGTCTACTCTCTGCATGCAAAAGCTGCAACGCTCTATTAATGCTCTTCTACGTCGCCGCCATCTTTCTCGGAAAGCTCTTTCTACGCTTCACAGCGCTAAAATGGAACTCCGGAAATTGACAGTGGCTAAAGAGGCGTATTGGGCTCAACGCTCTCGCATTTCCTGGTTAACCAACGGGGATAAGAATACCACCTACTTCCATGCAAGGGCCACAAAAAGGCGTAGGAAAAACGCAATCTGGGGACTATTGGACTCGAACGGAGTTTGGCAAACTTCCACTACTGATACGTTACAGATTGCGTCCTCCTATTTTCAAGAAATATTTTCATCATCTTGTCTGGTGTCTTCACCGGAATTGCTGCACAACATTCACCCTACAGTGACTACGGAAATGAACGCTACTCTTCTACGCCCCTTCACTGTAGATGAAATTCGCGCCGCTTTTTGGGATATCAATCCTAAAAAAGCGCCAGGGATTGATGGTTTCCCTAGTAGTTTCTACAGACAGCACTGTGATATGATTGGTCCTGATTTCCTATCTCTTTGCATGGATCTCCTACAAGGGAAAGGCGATATGGCATCAATTAACCGATCGGTCATTGTGCTTATACCCAAGATATCTGACCCCACCACTATGAAGCACTTTCGACCAATCAGTTTGTGTACTGTCATATACAAGATGGTTTCAAAGGTTCTTGTTAATCGCCTTAAACTGTCACTATCTTCCTGTATCAGTGATTCTCAGGCTGCGTTCATCAGTTGTCGCAATATAACTGATAACATTCTAATTGCACATGAGTTGGTACACTCCCTTCACTCTAGTGGCACAATGTCCTCCCAAGGTGCTGCTGTCAAGCTCGATATGGAAAAGGCCTTTGATAGGGTCGAATGGTCCTTTTTAAGGGATGTCATGCTCCGTATGGGGTTTGCTAGGAACTGGGTCAACCTTATCCTACGATGTGTCTCCTCGGTCTCCTTTTCGGTAAGAGTTAATGGCACGCTATCATAGGAATTCTTCCCTACCAGGGGTATCCGTCAAGGAGATCCTCTGTCACCTTTCCTATTCCTCATTTGTTCCCAAGGGCTCTCAGCGGCTTTGGAAACGGAGCAAAAGGAAGGGCGCCTTTCGGGACTTAGCGCTAGCCGCCGTGGGCCTAGGGTTACCCATCTGCTCTTCGCAGATGATAGTATGGTGTTCCTACGCAATGAGCCAGCGGAGGTTGATAGATTACGATACGTCCTCTCCCAGTATGCCTCATCCTCCGGTCAAACGGTAAATTTTGATAAGTCCACCACCTACTGCAGTCACAGGTGTTCCTCTGACTTTCTCCATGCTATGCGTTCAACACTGGGTGTACGCTTAGTAGATGATCCAGGCATATATTTGGGGGTCCCTCTTTTAACTAAAAGGAATAGGACCGCCTCCTTAGGCTTTGTGAGGGATAAAGTCCAATCCCGGATGAGCAAATGGGATAACAGCTTCCTTTCATATAGTGGAAGAGAAATTCTCATTAAGTCGGTTGCCCAAGCAATGCCACAATATGTGATGTCTTGCTACCTATTACCCCAAAACATAATTGATGACATTACTATGTCCATACGGCGTTACTGGTGGTCAGGGCGAAGTAATAAGCGAGGCTGGCCGCTTTTATCGTGGGAGTCTCTCTGCACACCTAAGAATGTGGGAGGCCTAGGTTTCCGCGACCTGCGCACCTTTAATATTTCCCTTTTGGGGAAGCAAATTTGGCATCTGCTATCACACCCAGACTCTCTCTTGGCACGAGTCCTTCGCGCTAAATACTACCCATCAGGTGACCTTCTGAATGCATCAGCGGACAAACGGGCTTCGTTTGCATGGAAAGGTATACACCAAGCAATTCACTCCCTTGGGCCGGGTTATTTTTGGCGGCCAGGAGTCAAGAGTTCGATACGTCTGCTCAGCGATACCTGGGGAGGGGATAAACCACTTACGCTCTTTGGAAAATATATGGACAATGAAGAGCTCTCGTTGTGTTGTCGGGACTACATGTCACGTGACTACGCGTCATGGGATGAGTCCAAACTTCGGAAGGACTTCGACAAGGATGATGTCGACGGTATCCTTCGGGTTCCGATTTATCAGAATAGGCCGGATAAACTTGTTTGGGGACAACATGACTCTGGATGCTATACCGTCAGGTCAGGGTACTTTTTTCTCCATAAACCTGCGAGACCGGTGACGCGACCTACACGTCTCTGGAAAGTAATATCTAAATCTCCGACTTTACCAAAAATTCGCTCCTTCAGCTGGCGAGCGGGCCGTGATGCTTTACCCACTGGGGACAAGCTCCGAGCGATACATCATACGGATGGACATTGTCCTTTTTGCCCAGCAGTGCTGGAATCCGCTATGCATGCCCTTCGTGATTGCCCAAATGCTCAGGATGTTCTTCGCCTAGTGGGGCTTCCGTCGAGCGTCTATACCAGTCACACCGGCACAATGGCGACATGGTTGTCGGAAGGAACTTACTGTTTGGACACTTCAGGATTTGCTCTGCTCCTCACAACGATTTGGAATATCTGGAACCGTCGTAATGACTGGGTTCACTCCCAAAGACTTCATCCAACCTGGCTTACAGCCATGAATGCTACAGGTCTTCTACAGGAATACGCCGCCGCTAACGCTCTCCCCGCCGTGTCAGCAGCCATACCAGCAGCAGCCCCCCGCGATGGACGACGCCAAGCCCGGGATGCATAAAGATAAATGTCGACGGAGCCTTCCATCCAGGATCCGGTGCTGCAGCTATCGGAGTCATTGCTAGGGATGCACATGGCTCGATTGTTGGAGGATGTGCTGTCCATGAGGCAGGGTGTCATGATGCCACCATGGTCGAGCTACATGCCATCGTTGCGGGTATAATGTTGACCCGAGATAGAGGATGGGGCGAGGTGCTCATTGAATCCGACTCGGCTACGGTGATCAACAAGCTCTCACGCACCACTGACGACAACTCCCTGCTGGGACCGCAGATTGCAGATACGAAGGCCTTGCTTAGGTCTTTTCCTTTGATCTCCCTATCTTTTGTACCTAGATCGGCCAATTTTATGGCTCATAATTTAGCCGCTTGGGCTTTACGCTGTACTTCTTCTGTGTATTTTTATTCAGTTGTTCCTGAGTGTATTAACGTTGATGTACTAGCTGACTCTCAGCCTTTTTCTTGTTATAATAATAACAACACTCGGGGCACTCTTTTCCCCTTAGGTTCATCTGGTGTTTCGGCACAAGGTGGTTAGAGGGGTTTTTAATGAGGCCCTTTTTCTTCAAAAAAAAAAATCCAACGGGTCCATTGAAAGGCCCATTTAGACCTACTCGTCCGAAACCTCTACAAAAAGGACCGCAAAAAGGTTTTATTCAAATATTAGGAGTTCAAATAATTGATTAGGAGCTTTTCAACACAATTATATTGCAAAACCTCAATTTATGTACTTTTTACTCAGTTAAAATTCCAACGGGTCCTTGAAAGGCCCATTTCGACCCCCTCATCCGAAACCTCTACAAAAAGGACTGCAAAACAAGTTTTAATCAAAATTTAGGAGTTCATGTAATTGATTAGGAGCTTTTCAACACAATTATATTGCAAAACCTCAATTTGTGTACTTTTTACTCAGTTAAAATTCCAACGGGTCCATTGAAAGGCCCATTTAGACCTGCTCGTCCGAAACCTCTACAAAAAGGACCGCAAAAATGTTTTATTCAAATATTAGGAGTTGAAATAATTGATTAGGAGCTTTTAAACTCAATTATATTGCAAAACCTCAATTTCTGTACTTTTTACTCATTTAAAATTCCAACGGGTCCATTGAAAGGCACATTTCGACCCGCTCGTCCGAAACCTCTACAAAAAGGACTGCAAAACACGTTTTAATCAAATATAAGGAGTTCAAATAATTCATTAGGAGCTTTTCAACACAATTATATTGCAAAACCGAAATTTATGTACTTTTTACTCAGTTAAAATTCCAACGGGTCCATTGAAAGGCCCATTTCGACCCGCTCGTCCGAAACCTCTACAAAAAGAACTGCAAAACAAGTTTTAATCAAATTTTAGGAGTTCATGTAATTGATTAGGAGCTTTTCAACACAATTATATTGCAAAACCTCAATTTCTGTACTTTTTACTCAGTTAAACTTCCAACGGGTCCATTGAAAGGCCCATTTAGACATGCTCGTCCCAAACCTCTACAAAAAGGACAGCAAAAATGTTTTATTCAAATATTAGGAGTTGAAATAATTGATTAGGAGCTTTTAAACACAATTATATTGCAAAACATCAATTTATGTACTTTTTACTCATTTAAAATTCCAACAAGTCCATTGAAAGGCCCATTTCGACCCGCTCGTCCGAAACCTCTACAAAAAGGACTACAAAACAAGTTTTAATCAAATATTAGGAGTTCAAATAATTCATTAGGAGCTTTTCAACACAATTATATTGCAAAACCGAAATTTATGTACTTTTTACTCAGTTAAAATTCCAACGGGTCCATTGAAAGGCCCTTTTCGACCCGCTCGTCCGAAACCTCTACAAAAGGACTGCAAAACAAGTTTTAATCAAATTTTAGGAGTTCATGTAATTGATTAGGAGCTTTTCAACACAATTATATTGCAAAACCTCAATTTCTGTACTTTTTACTCAGTTAAAATTCCAACGGGTCCATTGAAAGGCCCATTTAGACCTGCTCGTCCCAAACCTCTACAAAAAGGACCGCAAAAATGTTTTACTCAAATATTAGGAGTTCAAATAATTGATTAGGAGCTTTTAAACTCAATTATATTGTAAAACCTCAATTTCTGTACTTTTTACTCATTTAAAATTCCAACGGGTCCATTGAAAGGCCCATTTCGACCCGCTCGTCCGAAGCCTCTACAAAAAGGACTGCAAAACAAGTTTTAATAAAATTTTAGTAGTTCATGTAATTGATTAGGAGCTTTTCAACACAACTATATTGCAAAACCTCAATTTCTATACTTTTTACTCAGTTAAAATTCCAACGGGTCCATTGAAATGCCCATTTCGACCCGCTCGTCCGAAACCTCTACAAAAAGAACCGCAAAACAAGTTTTAATCAAATATTATGAGTTCATGTAATTGATTAGGAGCTTTTCAACACAATTACATTGCAAAACGCAATTTCTGTACTTTTTACTCATTTAAAATTCCAACGGGTCCATTGAAAGGCCCATTTCGACCCGCTCGTCCGAAACCTCTACAAAAAGGACTACAAAACTAGTTTTAATCAAATATTAGGAGTTCATGTAATTGATTAGGAGCTTTTCAACACAATTATATTGCAAAACCGCAATTTCTGTACTTTTTACTCAGTTAAAATTCCAACGGGTCCATTGGAAGGCCCATTTCGACCCGCTCGTCCGAAACCTCTACAAAAAGGACCGCAAAACAAGTTTTAATCAAATATTAGGAGTTCATGTAATTGATTAGGAGCTTTTCAACACAATTATATTGCAAAACCTCAATTTCTGTACTTTCTACTCAGTTAAAATTCCAACGGGTCCATTGAAAGGCCCATTTAGACCTGCTCGTCCGAAACCTCTAAAAAAAGGACTGCAAAACAAATTTTAATCAAATATTAGGAGTTCAAATAATTGATTAGGATCTTTTCAACACAATTATATTGCAAAACCACAATTTCTGTACTTTTTACTCAGTTAAAATTCCAACGAGTCCATTGAAAGGCCCATTTAGACCTGCTCGTCCGAAACCTCCACAAAAAGGACCGCAAAAATGTTTTATTCAAATATTAGGATTTCAAATAATTGATTAGGAGCTTTTCAACACAATTAAATTACAAAACCGCAATTTATGCACTTTTTACTCATTTAAAATTCCAACGGGTCCATTGGAAGGCCCATTTCGACCCGCTCGTTAGAAACCTCTACAAAAAGGACTGCAAAACAAATTTTAATCAAATTTTAGGAGTTCATGTAATTGATTAGGAGCTTTTCAACACAATTATATTGCAAAACCACAATTTCTGTACTTTTTACTCAGTTAAAATTCCAACAGGTCCATTGAAAGGCCCATTTCGACCCGATCGTCCGAAACCTCTACAAAAAGGACCGCAAAACAAGTTTTAATCAAATATTATGAGTTCAAATAATTGATTAGGAGCTTTTCAACACAATTATATTGCAAAACTGCAATTTTTGTACTTTTTACTCAGTTAAAATTCCAACGGGTCCATTAGAAGGCCTATTTCGACCCGCTCGTCCGAAACATCTACAAAAAGGACTGCAAAACAGGTTTAATCAAATTTTAGGAGTTCATGTAATTGATTAGGAGCTTTTCAACACAATTATATTGCAAAACCTCAATTTGTGTACTTTTTACTCAGTTAAAATTCCAACGGGTCCATTGAAAGGCCCATTTAGACCTGCTCGTCCGAAACCTCTACAAAAAGGACCGCAAAAAGGTTTTATTCAAATATTAGGAGTTAAAATAATTGATTATGAGCTTTTCAACACAATTATATTGCAAAACCTCAATTTATGAACTTTTTACTCACTTAAAATTCCAACGGGTCCATTGAAAGGCCCATTTCGACCCGCTCGTCCGAAACCTATACAAAAAGGACTGCAAAACAAGTTTTAATCAATATTTAGGAGTTCATGTAATTGATTAGGAGCTTTTCAACACAAGTATATTGCAAAACCTCAATTTCTGTACTTTTTACTCAGTTAAAATTCCAACGGGTCCATTGAAAGGCCCATTTAGACCTGCTCGTCCGAAACCTCTACAAAAAGGACCGCAAAAATGTTTTATTCAAATATTAGGAGTTGAAATAATTGATTAGGAGCTTTTAAACTCAATTATATTGCAAAACCTCAATTTCTTTACTTTTTACTCATTTAAAATTCCAACGGGTCCATTGAAAGGCCCATTTCGACCCGCTCGTCCGAAACCTGTACAAAAAGGACTGCAAAACACGTTTTAATCAAATATAAGGAGTTCAAATAATTCACTAGGACATTTTCAACACAATTATATTGCAAAAACAAAATTTATGTAATTTTTACTTAGTTAAAATTCCAACGGGTCCATTGAAAGGCCCATTTCGACCCGCTCGTCCGAAACCTCTACAAAAAGGACTGCAAAACAAGTTTTAATCAAATTTTAGGAGTTCATGTAATTGATTAGGAGCTTTTCAACACAATTATATTGCAAAACCTCAATTTCTGTACTTTTTACTCATTTAAAATTCCAACGGGTCCATTGAAAGGCCCATTTCGACCCGCTCGTCCGAAACCTCTACAAAAAGGACCGCAAAACAAGTTTTAATCAAATATTAGGAGTTCAAATAATTGATTAGGAGCTTTTCAACACAATTATATTGCAAAACCTCAATTTCTGCACTTTTTACTCAGTTAAAATTCCAACAGGTCCATTGAAAGGCTCATTTAGACCTGCTCGTCCAAAACCTCTACAAAAAGGACCGCAAAAATGTTTTATTCAAATATTAGGAGTTCAAATAATTGATTAAGAGCTTCTCAACACAATTATTTTGCAAAACCTCAATTTCTGTACTTTTTACTCATTTAAAATTCCAACGGGTCCATTGAAATGCCCATTTCAACCCGCTCGTCCGACACTTCTACAAAAAGGACTGCAAAACAAGTTTTAATCAAATTTTAGGAGTTCATGTAATTGATTAGGAGCTTTTCAACACAGTTATATAGCAAAACCTCAATTTATGTACTTTTTACTCAGTTATAATTCCAACGGGTCCATTGAAAGGCCCATTTCGACCCGCTCGTCCGAAACCTCTACAAAAAGAACTGCAAAACAAGTTTTAATTAAATTTTAGGAGTTCATGTAATTGATTAGGAGCCATTCAACACAATTATATTGCAAATCCTCAATTTCTGTACTTTTTACTCAGTTAAAATTCCAACGGGTCCATTGAAAGGCCCATTTAGACATGCTCGCCCGAAACCTCTACAAAAAGGACCACAAAACAAGTTTTAATCAAATATTAGGAGTTCAAATAATTGATTAGGAGCTTTTCAACACAATTATATTGCAAAACCGCAATTTCTGTACTTTTTACTCAGTTAAAATTCCAACGGGTCCATTGAAAGGCCCATTTCGACCCGCTCGTCCGAAACCTCTACAAAAAGGACTGCAAAAAAAGTTTTAATCAAATTTTAGGAGTTCATGTAATTGATTAGGAGCCATTTAACACAATTATATTGCAAAACCTCAATTTCTGTACTTTTTACTTAGTTAAAATTCCAACGGGTCCATTGAAAGGCCCATTTAGACCTGCTCGTCCGAAACCTCTACAAAAAGGACTGCAAAACATGTTTTAATCAAACATTAGGAGTTCATGTAATTGATTAGGAGCTTTTGAACACAATTATTTTGCAAAACCACAATTTCTGTACTTTTTACTCAGTTAAAATTCCAACGGGTCTATTGAAAGGCCCATTTCGACCCGCTCGTCCGAAACCTCTACAAAAAGGACCGCAAAACAAGTTTTAATCAAATATTAGGAGTTCATGTAATTGATTAGGATCTTTTCAACACAATTATATTGCAAAACCGCAATTTCTATACTTTTTACTCAGTTAAAATTCCAATGGGTCCATTGGAAGGCCCATTTCGACCCGCTCGTCCGAAACCTCTACAAAAAGGACTGCAAAACAAGTTTTAATCAATTTTTAGGAGTTCATGTAATTGATTAGGAGCTTTTCAACACAATTATATTGCAAAACCTCAATTTCTGTACTTTTTACTCAGTTATAATTCCAACGGGTCCATTGAAAGGCCCATTTAGACCTGCTCGTCCGAAACCTCTACAAAAAGGACCGCAAAAATATTTTATTCAAATATTAGGAGTTCAAATAATTGATTACGAGCTTCTCAACACAATTATATTGCAAAACCTCAATTTCTGTACTTTTTACTCATTTAAAATTCCAACGGGTCCATTGAAATTCCCATTTCGACCCGCTTGTCCGAAACCTCTACAAAAAGGACTGCAAAACAAGTTTTAATCAAATTTTAGGAGTTCATGTAATTGATTAGGAGCTTTTCAACACAATTATATTACAAAACCTCAATTTATGTACTTTTTACTCAGTTAAAATTCCAACGGGTCCATTGAAAGGCCCATTTCGACCCGCTCGTCCGAAACCTCTACAAAAAGGACTGCAAAACAAGTTTTAATCAAATTTTAGGAATTCATGTAATTGATTAGGAGCTTTTAAACACAATTATATTGCAAAACCGCAATTTCTGTACTTTTTACTCAGTTAAAATTCCAACGGGTCCACTGAAAGGCCCATTTAGACCTGCTCGTCTGAAACCTCTACAAAAAAGGACCGCAAAACAAGTTTTAATCAAACATTAGGAGTTCAAATAATCGATTAGGAGCTTTTCAACACAATTATATTGCAAAAGCGCAATTTCTGTACTTTTTACTCAGTTAAAATTCCAACGGGGCCATTGAAAGGCCCATTTCGACCCGCTCGTCCGAAACCTCTACAAAAAGGACTGCAAAACAAGTTTTAATCAAATTTTAGGAGTTCATGTAATTGATTAGGAGCCATTCAACACAATTATATTGCAAAACCTCAATTTCTGTACTTTTTACTCAGTTAAAATTCCAACGGGTCCATTGAAAGGCCCATTTAGACCTGCTCGTCCGAAACCTCTACAAAAAGGACCACAAAACAAGTTTTAATCAAATATTAGGAGTTCAAGTAATTGATTAGGAGCTTTTCAACACAATTATTTTGCAAAACCGCAATTTCTGTACTTTTTACTCATTTAAAATTCCAACGGGTCCATTGAAAGGCCCATTTCGACCCGCTCGTCCGAAACCTCTACAAAAAGGACTGCAAAACATGTTTTAATCAAATTTTAGGAGTTCATGTAATTGATTAGGAGCCATTTAACACAATTATATTGCAAAACCTCAATTTCTGTACTTTTTACTTAGTTGAAATTCCAACGGGTCCATTGAAAGGCCCATTTAGACCTGCTCGTCTAAAACCTCTACAAAAATGACCGCAAAAAGGTTTTATTCAAATATTAGGAGTTCAAATAATTGATTAGGAGCTTTTCAACACAATTATATTGGAAAACCTAAATTTATGAACTTTTTACTCAGTTAAATTCCAACGGGTCCATTGAAAGGCCCATTTCGACTCGATCGTCCGAAACCTCTACAAAAAGGACTGCAAAACAAGTTTTAATCAAAATTTAGGAGTTCATGTAATTGATTAGGAGCTTTTCAATACAATTATATTGCAAAACCTCAATTTCTGTACTTTTTACTCAGTTAAAATTCCAACGGGTCCATTGAAAGGCCCATTTAGACCTGCTCGTCCGTAACCTCTACAAAAAGGACCGCAAAAATGTTTTATTCAAATATTAGGAGTTGAAATAATTGATTAGGAGCTTTTAAACTCAATTATATTGCAAAACCTCAATTTCTGTACTTTTTACTCATTTAAAATTCCAACGGGTCCATTGAAAGGCCCATTTCGACCCGCTCGTCCGAAACCTCTACAAAAAGGACTGCAAAACAAGTTTTAATCAATATTTAGGAGTTCATGTAATTGATTAGGAGCTTTTCAACACAAGTATATTGCAAAACCTCAATTTATGTACTTTTTACTCAGTTAAAATTCCAACGGGTCCATTGAAAGGCCCATTTAGACCTGCTCGTCCGAAACCTCTACAAAAAGGACCACAAAACAAGTTTTAATCAAATATTAGGAGTTCAAGTAATTGATTAGGAGCTTCTCAACACAATTATATTGCAAAACCTCAATTTCTGTACTTTTTACTCATTTAAAATTCCAACGGGTCCATTGAAAGGCCCATTTCGACCCGCTCGTCCGAAACCTCTACAAAAAGGACTGCAAAACATGTTTTAATCAAATTTTAGGAGTTCAAGTAATTGATTAGGAGCCATTTAACACAATTATATTGCAAAACCTCAATTTCTGTACTTTTTACTTAGTTAAAATTCCAACGGGTCCATTGAAAGGCCCATTTAGACCTGCTCGTCTGAAACCTCTACAAAAATGACCGCAAAAAGGTTTTATTCAAATATTAGGAGTTCAAATAATTGATTAGGAGCTTTTCAACACAATTATATTGCAAAACCTAAATTTATGAACTTTTTACTCAGTTAAATTCCAACGGGTCCATTGAAAGGCCCATTTCGACTCGATCGTCCGAAACCTCTACAAAAAGGACTGCAAAACAAGTTTTAATCAAAATTTAGGAGTTCATGTAATTGATTAGGAGCTTTTCAATACAATTATATTGCAAAACCTCAATTTCTGTACTTTTTACTCAGTTAAAATTCCAACAGGTCCATTGAAAGGCCCATTTAGACCTGCTCGTCCGAAAGCTCTACAAAAAGGACCGCAAAAATGTTATATTCAAATATTAGGAGTTCAAATAATTGATTAGGAGCTTCTCAACACAATTATATTGCAACACCTCAATTTCTGTACTTTTTACTCATTTAAAATTCCAACGGGTCCATTGAATTGTCCATTTCGACCCGCTCGTCCGAAACCTCTACAAAAAGGACTGCAAAACAAGTTTTAATCAAATTTTAGGAGTTCATGTAATTGATTAGGAGCTTTTCAACACAGTTATATTGCAAAACCTCAATTTATGTACTTTTTACTCAGTTAAAATTCCAACGGGTCCATTGAAAGGCCCATTTCGACCCGCTCGTCCGAAATCTCTACAAAAAGGACTGCAAAACAAGTTTTAATCAAATTTTAGGAGTTCATGTAATTGATTAGGAGCCATTCAACACAATTATATTGCAAAACCTCAATTTCTGTACTTTTTACTCTGTTAAAATTCCAACGGGTCCATTGAAAGGCCCATTTAGACATGCTCATCCGAAACCTCTTAAAAAATGGACCGCAAAACAAGTTTTAATCAAATATTAGGAGTTCAAATAATTGATTAAGAGCTTTTCAACACAATTATATTGAAAAACCGCAATTTCTTTACTTTTTACTCAGTAAAAATTCCAACGGGTCCATTGAAAGGCCCATTTCGACCCGCTCGTCCGAAACCTCTACAAAAAGGACTGCAAAACAAGTTTTAATCAAATTTTAGGAGTTCATGAAATTGATTAGGAGCCATTCAACACATTTATATTGCAAAACCACAATTTCTGTACTTTTTACTCAGTTAAAATTCCAACGGGTCCATTAAAAGGCCCATTTCGACCCGCTCGTCCGAAACCTCTACACAAAGGACCGCAAAACAAGTTTTAATCAAATATTAGGAGTTCATGTAATTGATTAGGAGCTTTTCAACACAATTATATTGCAAAACCTCAATTTCTGTACTTTTTACTCAGTTAAAATTCCAACGGGTCCATTGGAAGGCCCAGTTCGACCCGCTCGTCCGAAACCTCTACAAAAAGGACTGCAAAACAAGTTTTAATCAAAATTTAGGAGTTCATGTAATTGATTAGGAGCTTTCCAATACAATTATAATGCAAAACCTCAATTTATGTACTTTTTACTCAGTTAAAATTCCAACGAGTCCATTGAAAGGCCCATTTAGACTTGCTCGTCCGAAACCTCTACAAAAAGGACCGCAAAAATGTTTTATTCAAATATTAGGAGTTGATATAATTGATTAGGAGCTTTTAAACTCAATTATATTGCAAAACCTCAATTTCTGTACTTTTTACTCATTTAAAATTCCAACGGGTCCATTGGAAGGCCCATTTCGACCCGCTCGTCCGAAACCTCTACAAAAAGGACTGCAAAACAAGTTTTAATCAAATATAAGGAGTTCAAATAATTCATTAGGAGCTTTTCAACACAATTATATTGCAAAAGCGCAATTTCTGTACTTTTTACTCAGTTAAATTTCCAACGGGTCCATTGAAAAGCCCATTTCGACCAGCTCGTCCGAAACCTCTACAAAAAGGACTGCAAAACAAGTTTTAATCAAATTTTAGGAGTTCATGTAATTGATTAGGAGCTTTTCCACACAATTATATTGCAAAACCTCAATTTCTGTACTTTTTACTCAGTTAAAATTCCAACGGGTCCATTGAATGGCCCATTTAGACCTGCTCGTCCCAAACCACTACAAAGAGGACTGCAAAAATGTTTTATTCAAATATTAGGAGTTGAAATAATTAATTAGGAGCTTTTAAACACAATTATATTGCAAAACCTCAATTTCTGTACTTTTTACTCATTTAAAATTCCAACGGGTCCATTGAAAGGCCCATTTCGACCCGCTCGTCCGAAACCTCTACAAAAAGGACTGCAAAACAAATTTTAATCAAATATTAGGAGTTCAAATAATTCATTAGGAGCTTTTCAACACAATTATATTATAAATCTGAAATTTATGTTCTTTTTACTCAGTTAAAATTCCAACGGGTCCATTGAAAGGCCCATTTCGACCCGCTCGTCCGAAACCTCTACAAAAAGGACTGCAAAACAAGTTTTAATCAAACTTTAGGAATTCATGTAATTGATTAGGAGCTTTTCAACACAATTATATTGCAAAACCGAAATTTCTGTACATTTTACTCAGTTAAAATTCCAACGTGTCTATTGAAAGGCCCATTTAGACCTGCTCGTCCGAAACCTCTACAAAAAGGACCGCAAAAGAAGTTTTAATCAAATATTAGGAGTTCAAATAATTGATTAGGAGCTTTTCAACACAATTATATTGCAAAAGCGCAATTTCTGTACTTTTTACTCAGTTAAAATTCCAACGGGTCCATTGTAAGGCCCATTTCGACCCGCTCGTCTGAAACCTCTACAAAAGGACTGCAAAACAAGTTTTAATCAAATTTTAGGAGTTCATGTAATTGATTAGGAGCTTTTCAACACAATTATATTGCAAACCTCAATTTTTGTACTTTTTACTCAATTAAAATTCCAACGGATCCATTGAAAGGCCCATTTAGACCTGCTCGTCTGAAACCTCAACAAAAAGGACCGCAATAATGTTTTATTCAAATATTAGGAGTTCAAATAATTGATTAGGATCTTTTCAACACAATTATATTGCAAAACCTCATGTTCTGTACTTTATACTCAGTTAAAATTCCAACGGGTCCATTGAAAGGCCCATTTAGACTTGCTCGTCCGAAACCTCTACAAAAAGGACATCAAAACAAGTTTTAATGAAATATAAGGAGTTCAAATAATTGATTAGGAGCTTTTCAACACAATTATATTGCAAAACCACAATTTCTATACTTTTTACTCAGTTAAAATTCCAACGGGTCCATTGTAAGGCCCATTTCGACCCGCTCGTCCGAAACCTCTACAAAAAGGACTGCAAAACAAGTTTTAATCAAATTTTAGGAGTTCATGTAATTGATTAGTAGCTTTTCAACACAATTATATTGCAAACCTCAATTTTTGTACTTTTTACTCAGTTAAAATTCCAACGGGTCCATTGAAAGGCCCATTTAGACGTGCTCGTCTGAAACCTCAACAAAAAGGACCGCAAAAATCTTTTATTCAAATATTAGGAGTTCAAATAATTGATTAGGATCTTTTCAACACAATTATATTGCAAAACCTCATGTTCTGTACTTTTTACTCAGTTAAAATTCCAACGGGTCCATTGAAAGGCCCATTTAGACCTGCTTGTCCGAAACCTCTACAAAAAGGACCGCGAAACAAGTTTTAATCAAATATTAGGAGTTCAAATAATTGATTAGGTGCTTTTCAACACAATTATATTGCAAAACCGCAATTTCTGTACTTTTTACTTAGTTAAAATTCCAACGGGTCAATTGAAAGGCCCATTTCGACCCGCTCGTCCGAAACCTCTACAAAAAGGACTGAAAAACAAGTTTTAATCAAATCTTAGGAGTTCATGTAATTGATTAGGAGCCATTCAACACAATTATATTGCAAAACCTCAATTTATGTACTTTTTACTCAGTTAAAATTCCAACGGGTCCATTGAAAGGCCCATTTCGACCCGCTCGTCGGAAACCTTTACAAAAAGGACTGCAAAACAAGTTTTAATCAAATTTTAGGAGTTCATGTAATTGATTAGGATCAATTCAACACAATTATTTTGCAAAACCTCAATTTATGTACTTTTTACCCAGTTAAAATTTCAACGGGTCCATTGAAAGGCCCATTTAGACCTGCTCGTCCGAAACCTCTACAAAAAGGACCGCAAAAATATTTTATTCAAATATTAGGAGTTCAAATAATTGATTAGCAGCTTTTCAACACAATTATATTGCAAAAACTCAATTTCTGTACTTTTTACTTAGTTAAAATTCCAACGAGTCCATTGAAAGGCCCATTTAGACCTGCTCATCCGAAACCTCTACAAAAAGAACCGCAAAACAAGTTTTAATCAAATATTAGGAGTTCAAATAATTGATTAGGAGCTTTTCAACACAATTATATTGCAAAACCGCAATTTCTATACTTTTTACTCAGTTAAAATTCCAACGGATCTGTTGAAAGGCCCATTTCGACCTGCTCGTCTGAAACCTCTACAAAAAGGACTGCAAAACAAGTTTTAATCAAATTTTAGGAGTTCATGTAATTTATTAGGAGCTTTTCAACACAATTATATTGCAAAACCTCAATTTATATACTTTTTACTCAGTTAAAATTCCAACGGGTCCATTGAAAGGCCCATTTCGACCCGCTCGTCCGAAACCTCTACAAAAAGGACTGCAAAACAAGTTTTAATCAAACTTTAGGAATTCAAGTAATTGAATAGGAGCTTTTCAACACAATTATATTGCAAAACCGCAATTTCTGTACATTTTACTCATTTAAAATTCCAACGGGTCCATTGAAAGGCCCATTTAGACCTGCTCGTCCGAAACCTCTACAAAAAGGACCGCAAAACAAGTTTTAATCAAATATTAGGAGTTCAAATAATTGATTAGGAGCTTTTCAACACAATTATATTGCAAAAGCGCAATTTATGTACTTTTTACTCAGTTAAAATTCCAACGGGTCCATTGAAAGGCCCATTTCGACCCGCTCGTCCGAAACCTCTACAAAACAAGTTTTAATCAAAATTTAGGAGTTCATGTAATTGATTAGGAGCTTTTCAACACAATTATATTGCAAAACCACAATTTCTGTACTTTTTACTCAGTTAAAATTCCAATGGGTCATTGAAAGGCTCATTTAGACCTGCTCGTCCGAAACCTCTACAAAAAGGACCGCAAAACAAGTTTTAATCAAATATTAGGAGTTAAAATAATGGATTAGGAGCTTTTCAACACAATTATATTGCAAAAGCGCAATTTCTGTACTTTTTACTCAGTTAAATTTCCAACGGGTCCATTGAAAGGCCCATTTCGACCCACTCGTCCGAAACCTCTACAAAAAGGACTGCAAAACAAGTTTTAATCAAATTTTAGGAGTTCATGTAATTGATTAGGAGCGTTTCAACACAAATATATTGCAAAACCTCAATTTCTGTATTTTTTACTCAGTTAAAATTCCAACGGGTCCATTGATAGGCCCATTTAGACCTGCTCGTCCGAAACCTCTACAAAAAGGACCGCAAAAATGTTTTAATCAAATATTATGAGTTCAAATAATTGATTAGGAGCTTTTCAACACAATTATATTGCAAAACCTCAATTTTTGTACTTTTTACTCATTTAAAATTCCAATGGGTCCATTGAAAGGCCCATTTCGACCCGCTCGTCCGAAACCTCTACAAAAAGGACTGCAAAACAAGTTTTAATCAAATTTTAGGAGTTCATGTAATTGATTAAGAGCTTTTCAACACAATTATATTGCAAAACCTCAATTTATGTACTTTTTACTCAGTTAAAATTCCAACGGGTCCATTGAAAGGCCCATTTCGACCCGCTCGTCCGAAACCTCTACAAAAAGGACTGCAAAACAAGTATTAATCAAATTGTATGAATTCATGTAATTGTTTAGGAGCTTTTCAACACAATTATATTGCAAAACCGCAATTTCTGTACTTTTTACTTAGTTAAAATTCAAACGGGTCCATTGAAAGGCCCATTTAGACCTGCTCGTCCGAAACCTCTACAAAAAAGACCGCAAAACAAGTTTTAATCAAATATTAGGAGTTCAAATAATTGATTAGGAGCTTTTCAACACAATTATATGTCAAAACCGCAATTTTTGTACTTTTTACTCAGTTAAAATTCCAACGGGTGTGGGATGGCTGTCAATTCTCTCTCAATTTTTTCCGGGGTCTCTTTTTGGTGTTGGCTTATTTTTCTCTCTTTTCCTTGTTTTCCGGATACTCCATTATTCCCCTTCCCCTACACGGCATCTCTCCATCTTCCGACGAATTTGCCAACTCATCATCAAGTAAACCGGAAATTGTTGATTTCCTTGGAAATCGGTAAGGGAATGCAGAAGGCCATTCCACCTCGCCCCATATCCCCATTTTCATTTTTTAGTATATTTGTTTTTTATATCTTTTCTCTCTGGTTTTTAACACTTAATTTACTTTTCCCTTGCGAGTGTTGGCCAGCTTTTGCTTTACACAAAACCGCCACAACCAGATCTGATTTATCCGATAAAGGGTTTATTTTCCCCTTTTTCTATATTGTTTTCTTCATTTTTGGGTGCTTTTGACGAGATCCAACCGGCGATCTCCAGATCTGAACGATATGCTTTTCCGATCAACCCCTTTATCATAGCCTTTTGTCTTTTTGCTTCCTTTTAACTATTTCTAATGTTTTCTTTGGTTTTTTCTTCTATTTGGGTTGTGATCCATATCATCTGCTATCGCGGAGGGCTTCCCCCTGTTGCTTCCCACGACGTTCATCATACATCCGGCCGAAATGATTTGTTTCTCTATCCCCTCCGTTCTTTTTATTTGTTTCTGGCCTTTTCAATTTTTTTAATTTTTCATTTTCTAAGGGTTTTCTCCCCGTTATTTTCCTTTCTGCATCCTTATATTATCATATATTTTTTTCTAGGGTTTGTGTACTTTTATTTCATGTTAATGATTTCCGTTCCTCTGTTGCAGACGATGGGCCACCGTTCGATTGATGAACGACCTTCTTCATCTCAATCGGGGAAGTTGATTCATATTCTGATTTCTATCTTTTTTACCCATTTCCTTCTTTTTTCTTTTAATTTTTTTTCCAAATCTAAATCGTCGATTCATCTTCAGATGGGTCCTTTTTCTTCTTTTTGTGCTATCTATGTATTTTATATTACCTAATGTTTCTTTTCCCTTTGTACATATTCATTTGGGTTCCTTCTTAACCATTCTGGCTTCAAGGGTCGCAAATTGGGTATTATCAATTCCCTTTTTTTATTGCTTTACTTTCATCTTTCCTCTCCATGTTTACTTTCTGTTGTGGATTGATGATTCTGATTTTTATTTTCCATTGCTTATTTCTCCTTCTGCCCTCTATCATATTGATGCGTATATTGTACATGCTCTATCTTTGTGGTCCTGTAATCTGTTTGATATTCTTCCTGTTCTTTTTTCATATTATATACTCTTTGATATTTGTTTGCTATATCATTCCTTTATTTGTTTATTTCATTTGTGCAAGTTCTTTCTCATAACTGATTTGTTTTATATTGTTATCGATTGCTTCAATACCATCTTTAATTCCATTTTTTTCTTATGATGTTTGTTCCTCTCTAACCTACCACAAGCCCTTTTAGGGAAATTAAAACCAACCTAATATTTGGGGAAATTTCAATCTCTAGCTTATTTCTGCGAAAGCATTCTTAAGCGAAACTCTCTTTTAATATCAATGCTTTGCCCATATTATTCTACCATTATACCTCTCTATATAAGGTATATGTTTAAAAAAAATTCAACTCATTTCTGTGGATCTCCCGTAATGACCTTTCAACTATGTACCAGGTTTTCACTTACTTCTGCTCCTTTTAATTACTATGTATCCTTGAACCTATATTGTTCTACTTATCTAATAGCTACATTTATATATATTTATGCTCCTGCTTCAAACGTTATTATATATAATCAAATGTTCCTTCATGTTTTCTTCACTGTTACTGTTTCTCTCCAATTTTGGATATCTTTTATTGTTATTATATCAATATCTAACAACTCTCAAGCCCTTTTAGGGAACCTTCTATCAAACCGCATAGTGGGAATTTTTACTAATGTTAATTTTTTTTTCTTTCTCCAGACACCTTCACCTATAAATATTCTCACTTCTTTATTTGTACACCTCTTATTCTCTGTTTTATGGACTCTTACCCTTGTTACTAATGACATTCCTTCTAATGTTCTCTACATAATGTATCTCTTCAAATTTTATATATATCCTCTCTCTTTCTTAACCCCAACCTCTTTCCCAATCAGGCTTGGCATGATTCATTATAGATCCTTACCTGTGCTGATGTTGGACTACAAACTAGCACATCCGAGTCTCTACAATTGGTATAATACATACCTATATTTTTACTCACAATTTTTATCATATTTCAGTAGTTTGATTAATGATGGTCTACCATTTCATGTATACTCCTCACCTTTACATACATACTTGTATACCCCCTACCTTCGATCCCTGTTCATCTATAAACATTATACACAATTCTCTAATATTAATCAATCTTATCTCTTTTCTCTGACAGATCAAAATACATGTCAATCTCCTTCCAACACTATTGCAATTACCATGGAAGTTTGGAATCATGGGCCATCATACTGGTATTACTCATATTTATTTATTATTCATCGAGGTTGTATTTATTTTCTATTAGTAATTCATTTTCCCCTTTTTTGCTCCTTTGGACTGTAACTAATTTCTTATTCCCGCTCCCTTCTCTCCCTGGGCTTGTAATATTTATTATTTTCTGCTTTTCCTTTTCGCTTTCCTTTTCTACATGTTCATATTTGTTATGCTTATTTTATTCTTGGTTGGTTTTAATGTATGTTGCATACTATTTGTTCGATTACGTTACGCCACTAGATAGGATTAGTAAATATGCAACGAGTCAATCTCTTGAATGTTTATGCATCCCCCTTTCATCTCTCTCTTTATTTCAAAAAATCAAATTCAACGCCTCATCTGGCGAATTCATTCCAACCCTTTTTAGGGAAGTATATTAGACCATCATTATGATGGAAAACAAATTTCACTCCCAGATATTTTTGCTCAAAATTTTCACTTTCCTTATATACAACCCAATTAATTTCTTCACCATAAATTTTGCTTATCATACGTTTTTAAAACAATATATGGCTCCCTCATTAATTTCTTTCTTTCCAATTACTATATATTTTTATTACTTTTCCATTATTGATAATTTTTTATTGCTCTATCTATTCCAATTAAGGAATATAATTTACTATCCTTAAATCCTTTTATTCCTTTCTCTTACTTTATTACCAATCACCCAGCTAATAACCACAATTTAAATTTCCGACTTATTTCCTCCTTCATTAAAAAACCAGCCATATATATCAATTATAAGCCTTTCTTTCATTATATATCGCTAAATACAAACAACTTTACATGCACCTGCTTATTTTACTTACTATTTTACCTCCCATTTAAATTCTTTTTGCTTTTAAGGTATTCTTCCTTAAATTTTGCTTTAAATTTACCATTATTAAATATATTTAATAAAAATTCTCCTTCTGTCCAGCTAACTCGTTTTAATAAGGAAAGCTCCTTTCAATCCTTCCTTTATGTCATTATTATTACCCAATTTTTATGGTCACTAATTTTTACTGAACTTCCTTTATTTACTACTTACCATAACACAGTCTACATAATCTATTCTTATTCATACAAACAACGTACCGTACTAAATCACACACCATTCCCAATCCTCTTATCATCCTTAATTCCTATACTCTTTCCATGGCATCCTCCTCTATCCCCCAGCTAAATTCCATCGACCTCACTAATGAGGAAGCTGAGCTCCTTTACACCCCTGACTTTGGTTGGGACTTTATCAAGGAGGATCCCAAGCTCTTTCTATTTGCCTGCTTTATCTCGTCCAAGGCGATTGATATTTATATTGTTATCAATGCTTTCGAAGGAATATGGAAGCCTAACGATGTAGTGTCTATATCTGTTATCCAAGACAATTTCCTCAAGATAAAATTCAAAGAGACCAAGAACTGTTATGAAGTCCTTAACCGTGGTCCTTGGCTGATGTGAGCACATCGAGGCCAACAAAGAATTCTGATCCGGAAGTCCTTCCACAAGGACCTGTCACACGTTCTAAGGCTAGGCAATTCAGGGAAGCTTTGTTCTCTACTTGTTCTTATATTCCTGAATCATTTGAACAAGTTCATGCCTTAGAATATAGGACTTTTAATGTGTTACATGCTGAAATGTAACATTTCCTTAGTTAGTATATTAATATAAGTGTGTTTGATAAGGACCTATAATGATATACTATGTTTCATATTGTTTTTGATATTAGTTTTACGTGTTTGAATAAGTTTCCAAGACTTTGATCAAGTTTTCGATGTTTTGTAACATGTACACAGGAGAACTCTAGCTCACGTAGCTCTGGGCAGCTCAATTTTAGCTCACGTGAGCGTAGGCGGCTCAACTCCAGCTCAGGAGAGTGCAACTAGCTCAACTCCAGCTCAGGAGATCGTAACAAGCTCAATCCTAGCTCAGGAGAGTATTACCAGCTCATTCCCTGCTCAGGAGAGTGTTACCAGTTCATCTCCAGCTCAACTCCAGCTCAGGAGATCGTAACCAGCTCAATCCTAGCTCAGGAGAGTATTACCAGCTCATTCCCTGCTCAGAGAGTGTTACCAGTTCATCTCCAACTCATGTTTAGCTCAGCTCCTTTTCAGTTAGCTCACTGTCAACTCAGAAGCTCAACTATAGCTAATCAACTCCATAGCAGCTGCATGGGTACTCATCAAGTAAGCCCAGCTCGAGTGATGCTTTTTCAAGCAAGATGTGTGCATAGGAGGCTGAAATACACACCATGCTTATAATCAGATTTGGGCATCCGAATTCAGCCCCTCCTTGATGTCATTGGCGGCATTTGGATAAATATGAGAGGAGTTGGTGTTTGAATTTCAAACAAAACACATATTTAACATGTGTTAAACATGCTAGGCGCCAAATACATCATTTGTGTGGCTGATCTGCCTTTGCCGCCCAATAGGAGTTACAACTCCTTATTTTTAATTTTTAAATGCATCATTTTCAGCCACAAACTGAATTCGGCCACCCTCCCCTTTGCTTATAAATTTGGCCGAAATTTTCATGTAAAAAGGTTAGACTTTTATGAAACAAATTACACTTGTGAGAATTTCTCTCAATTTCAGTTCTTTTTTAGAACTTTTCTTGACTTTCAATTCTGAATTGATTGTCAAACACTTGATACTTCGGGTTCTCAATTGTTCGACAATTGAAGGGTCCAAGTCCTATTCGAGCAGAATTCAAGATAAGGTTCGGGTTCGTTCAGTAGATTGTTCGAGTTCTTCCTTGGAGTTTTGTTCAAATTCTTCAAGAACGTTGCTGCCATTGTTGAATGCTTGAAGAGCATCATCTTCAACCTTCAGAATTGCCCAGAATTTCCAGCAACATTCTTTCTCCCTATTTCTTCTTTTCTTTCGTTTTTTTTAACACTTTAGCCTCTAAACAACAGCCCATATTTGTTTCTGTTGCAGAGAAATGTTTGCTTCAATCCTAGATCCGCGAATGAACGAGGAATGTTGTTTTGATCAGCAACACCCTTGTATCGTTCGCTGTACAAGGAAGAATGGTTAGCCGTTACCGAGTACGACCCTGCCAAATCAGTTGGAGAATACAATTTCAATATTATGAGGATCTAGATACGTATCTTCTCTCTCCCTGCCTCACTCTATGAGGACTTTGATTGATCACACCTGGTGGGGCATGCCCTTGGGTCAATGGTAGGCAACGTTCTTCAAACCGACACTCGGGAGTTTGAAGGGAACATGAAAGACTTCCTTCGGGTAGAAATCTTGTTGGACATCACCAGACCTGTCACCCGTTTCGTATTCATCGGATCCGGGCCAACAAAATTATGTATCGTCTTCAATACGAACGCCTTCCTACCCTTTGTCTCGGCTGTGGTATAATTAGCCACACAATTGAAAACTGCCCCATTCGTTCCTCTCTCGATCTCAACAAGCTGCAGTACGGGGAGTGGCTCCGCTACCTTCCCCCAAGACGTTGCCCAGTTGGTACTTGTGGGCGTATCCGTAATGTTGAGCCAAATCTTAACCAGAATATTCCTCCACTGAATGGTACTCACTATTCTCTCACTGTCAATACCTTGTTTTATTATCGGTTTCTTCCTATAATTAATCTATATCTTATGCTATTTATAGTTCTATCTATATACTTATCATCTTCTTTCCTCATAGTACCTCCCGTTCCAGCAGCTTCGGCCAATGCTAATGTTCCTCCCACCGATCCGAAAAATATGGGTACATTGCTCTTTCCCTTTATTATCAATTACCCTGTTATTAATAAGCAATCAACATCTAAACTGGTTTCTACCGACATCCTTTTCATAGGTTCTCTAAACGAGGGCGACACTGCCTCCTTTACGGAACAACCCACCGAGGAAGCTCCAAACACGGACGCGGCTATGGATGATGTACCCAACTCTACTAAAGATCCTTCTGCATCTGACTCGAAACAGAAAGCACCCCTAGAGCCTCAGCCACTGAACACCATCTATCCTATCCCGGAAGATGGTTCAGATGATGATTGGGACGCCACGGATGATGGTGTTCCTAGCCCAACTGCCCAGCAAATAAAAAAGATTGAAGCTGAATTGCGTAAGCCCCCTGCTCCTACCGATACAATTTTCAATGATTTTAACCAATGGTTATTAAAAACTTACCCAAATGATGCAGCCCCTGCACCTGTTCCAGCCCCACCGAACCATGGCACAAAACGCCGTTCTCCTATCCAAGTGTTGCTCCTGCCAAAAAAATCCAAACCATCTGGATCCACTCCGAAAGCTGGGATGAGCAGCTCAAAAAACTCTCCGGCGGCAGCTGATTCCCAGCCCCGCCGAGCAAAATGAGGATCCTATGCTGGAACTGTCAGGGTCTAGGACAAGCCCCGACGGTTCAACATTTTCGGACCTATGTCCAACATACCAACCCGGATGTTATTTTCTTATGTGAAACCAAAATCAATAATGCGGCATGTAGTCGCCTTTGTCTTTCATTAGGCATGCTAGAAATTATCTCTATTCCCCCAACGGAAGGGTGTTCTGGTATTTCTCTATTTTCTTCGAACAATATTAATATAAGTTTAATTTCGTATTCGGCGCATTATATACATACTCAGATTACTATGAACAATTGCACAATGTTTTTTACTGGAATGCATGGCTACTCCGAAACTAGTCAAAAATATAAAACATGGGAACTCATCGATTCATTACAAATTAATAATAATAATAATACTCCCTGGCTTCTTGGAGGGGATTTTAATGAAATTTTAACTGACTCTGAAAAACAAGGGGGTTGTCGAAGGGCTAGATCACAAATAAAAAATTTCTGTCACTGTCTATCACGAAACAATCTCTTTGACTGTAAACCAACTTCTAGATGGTTTACCTGGACAAAAGTAGGGCCTTCAACCCCAATTATACATGAAAGATTAGACTGATTCATAGCTAATTCGGCTTGGCAAGATCTCTTCCCTTCCTATCGTATAACCACGGATTATGTGGCAAAATCTGACCATTGTTTCCTACTCCTTGATTTATTTCCAGCGGCCGCTACCCCACTTCAACGGCCATCCAACACTTTTCGTTTCGAAAACTGTTGGGCGCATAACGAGGATAATATACATACTATTAAAAGTACTTGGGCCAATACCTCTGGAACAGCAATTGAAAAAATTGAAGCTATCGACACATGTCTAGAGGAATGGCAAAATCACCAAAGATTTAAGTCTACTGGACGGATCAAGTTCCTTACCAAAAAAATAAACAAATTTCTATGTCGGCCCTTAAATGCCACAAATGAAGAAATATATTTAAAATATAGATCCGAACTCAATAAACTTCTAATGGAACAAGAAATCTATTGGGCTCAAAGATCTCGTACACTATGGCTCTCCCAAGGGGATAAAAATACAAGGTTTTTCCACGCACGGGCAACTAATAGGAAAAAGAAAATTTTGATTACAGATCTTTTTGACTCTAACTCGAATTGGTGTACGGCTGAATCAGACCTAATGACTATTGCTTCTACCTATTTTCAAAATCTCTTCACATCATCCAACCCCGAAATTTCAGATAATATCCTCGATAAAATTTTGCCTTCTATCACCTAATCAATGAACGATACCCTTTTAAGGTCCTTCACTAAAGAAGAAATACTCCATGCCTTTAGGGACATCGATCCTAGGAAAGCACATGGTATCGATGGATTACCAAGTAGTTTTTTTCGACAACATTGGGACACGGTTGGCGAAGATGTCATTAATCTTTTCCTTAACTTATTAAACGGCACCGCTGATATGACCTTAGTCAATAAAACTATTTTGGTACTAATCCCTAAAATCCAGGATCCTACCTCCATGAAACAACTAAGACCTATCAGCCTATGTACTGTCCTTTATAAAATAGTCGCTAAAACCATCGTCAATAGAATGAAACAAACTATTCCCTTCTGTATCAGCCCTAATCAAGCAGCTTTTGTCCAGGGACGTAACATCTCAGATAACATCCTTGTTGCCCATGAAATTATTCACAACATCAATTCAGGAGCTACTAAATCCTCCCAAGGTGTTGCTATTAAATTAGACATGGAAAAAGCCTTCGATAGAGTTGAATGGTCCTTTCTCACAAATGTTATGGAACGCATGGGCTTCGACTCACAATGGATTTCCCTCATAATGCGTTGCATTACCACAATCTCTTTTTCAGTCAAAATTAATAATTCCTTCTCCCCTTTCTTTCAACTCAACGTGGATTACGCCAAGGCGACCCTCTATCTCCTTTCCTATTCCTCTTTTGTACACAAGGCCTTTCTGCTTACCTATCTGCTGCCCAACAAACTAACATTCTACCGGGACTTGGCGCCTGTAAATATGGGCCCAAAGTCAACCACCTGCTTTTTGCCGATGACTGCATGGTTTTCATTAATAATAATCCAACCGAAGCGTCTCATCTTAAAAGAGCTCTGCAAACTTATGCTACTGCTTCTAGTCAAGCGGTTAATTTTGAGAAATCAACAATTTTTTATAATCCGCGTACCTCATTCTCAACAAGAAACGCGATCAATAACCTTTTTCAAGTACGTGAGGTTTCTAACCCTGATGTATATCTAGGTATCCCACTTCTCATTGGGAAAAACAAAACTGAATCACTAGGGTTTGTGCGTGATAAAGTACATGATCGTCTTTCTAGCTGGGATAAACATCTCCTCTCTTTTAGTGGTCGGGAGATTTTTATCAAAGCAGTCCTACAATCCCTACCTCAATACGTTATGTCTTGTTATCTTCTTCCACAAAACATTATCGAAGACATGACTTCATCAATCCGTCAATATTGGTGGACTGGCAAATCCAACAAAAAAGGATGGCATATGCCTAAGGCTGCTGGAGGCATGGGTTTTAAGGATTTGCATGATTTCAATATTGCTCTCTTGGGCAAGCAACTATGGAGACTCATTTGTGAACCAGATTCTTTATTGGGAAAAATATATCGTTCTAAATACTTTCCTTCCGGAAACATCCTAGATGCATCCAAACCCAATCGTGGCTCCTTTGCTTGGCAAGGTTTGTATAACGCTCTACAGCGGCTCATTCCAGGCTTTCTTTATCGACCATGTATTAACAATAATATTAGAGTACACAAAGATATATGGGGTGGTTCTTCCCCGATTAATCTCAATGGAAATTATGAAACCTTGGATGAATTCCATATTCGTTGCCGTGATTTTATGATTCGTAATCAAACTGCATGGGATACGGATAAGGTCCGGCGCTATTTTAACCCAACTGATGCCACTGTTATTCTAAATATTCCTATCATAAATGATCAACGTGATTCAATACTCTGGTCTCCTAATGACTCGGGTATTTACTCGGTCCGCTCTAGTTATATTTTCCTAAAACGATCTCTATATCCACATACGTCACCTACACAATTCTGGAAATTTCTATCCAAAGTCAGGGCCTTACCCAAAGTCAAAACTTTTGGTTGGCGTATGGCGTCTGATGCTCTACCAGTTGAGGTCAAAATGCAAATCTTTTCACCAAACTCGGGGCCTTGTCCCATCTGTGGTCGCCATTCGGAATCCATTCTCCATCCTCTTCGTGATTGTTCTGGGGCTTCTGAAGTCCTCCAACTTTCTGGTATTCCCATTTCTCTTTCTAGGAGTCTGGCTACTACCCCTCTACAATGGTTAGAGGAAGCAGCCCACACCCTATCCTCTGATAAATTTGGTCTTTTCCTCATTGCTATTTGGAATGTCTGGAATAGACGTAACGACTGGGTTCATAACCACCATCTACAACCTCCTTGGCTAATTGTTATTAACTCCATCAGTTTACATGATGACTTTTGTAAAGCCTTTTCGGCTGCTGCCCCAACACCCTCTACCCTTTCTACCCCATGCTGGAATCCTCCCCCACTTCATCATATCAAAATAAACGTGGATGGCGCTTTTAATCCATCAACTCGTGCAGCTGCTGTTGGCGTTGTTGCTCGTGATTCTACAGGTGCAGTCATGGGTGGTCTTGCGTTTCCGCTTGGTAGCTGTCTGGACGCAGTTACCAGTGAAGGCGAAAGCCTTCTTGCTGGTCTCACCTATGCTCGATCTCAAGGTCGGAATCGGATCTTGCTTGAAACTGATTGCGCTTCTCTCGCGAATAGGATCAACAATCCTGCTCAGGACCTTTCCACCATGGGACCTCTTCTTCATCAGATTCAAATGTCTCTTCATGATTTTGATTTTGTATCTGTTTCATTTGTACGCCGTGAGGCAAATCACTTAGCCCATACTTTGGCTACTTTCTCTTTGAGTTCTATGACTTCCATATCATTTAATTTGGATGTCCCATCTTGTATCCAACATCTTGTAACAAATCATTTATGATCAATAAAACTTAGGCACTCTTTTCCCCATTTTAGGGTCCTCTAGCTCTGCTCGAAGGACAGTAGTAGGGGTTTTTAATGAGGCCTTTTTCTTCAAAAAAATTCCAACGGGTCCATTGAAAGGCCCATTTTGATCCGCTCGTCTGAAACCTCTACAAAAGGACTGCAAAACAAGTTTTAATCAAATTTTAGGAGTTCATGTAATTGATTAGGAGCCATTCAACAATATTATATTGCAAAACCTCAATTTATGTACTTTTTACTCAGTTAAAATTCCAACGGGTCCATTGAAAGGCCCATTTCGACCCGCTCGTCCGAAACCTCTACAAAAAGGACTGCAAAATAAGTTTAAATAAATTTTAGGAATTCATGTAATTGATTAGGAGCTTTTCAACACAATTACATTGCAAACCGTAATTTATGTACTTTTTACTCAGTTAAAATTCCAACGGGTCCATTGAAAGGCCCATTTAGACCTGCTCGTCCGAAACCTCTACAAAAAGGACCGCAAAAATGTTTTATTCAAATATTAGGAGTTCAAACAATTGATTAGGAGCTTCTCAACACAATTATATTGCAAAACCTCAATTTCTGTACTTTTTACTCATTTAAAATTCCAACGGGTCCATTGAAAGGCCCGTTTCGACACACTCGTCCGAAACCTCTACAAAAAGGACTGCAAAACAAGTTTTAATCAAATTTTAGGAGTTCATGTAATTGATTAGGAGCTTTTCAACACAATTATATTGCAAAACCTCAATTTATGTACTTTATACTCAGTTAAAATTCCAACGGGTCCATTGAAAGGCCCATTTCGACCCGCTCGTCTGAAACCTCTACAAAAAGGACTGCAAAACAAGTTTTAATCAAATTTTAGGAATTCATGTAATTTATTAGAAGCTTTTCAACACAATTGTATTGCAAAACCGCAATTTCTGTACTTTTTACTCAGTTAAAATTCCAACGGGTCCATTGAAAGGCCCATTTAGACCTGCTCGTCCGAAACCTCTACAAAAAGTACCGCAAAAATGTTTTATTCAAATATTAGGAGTTCAAATAATTGATTAGGAGCTTTTCAACACAATTATATTGCAAAACCTCAATTTCTGTACTTTTTACTCATTTAAAATTCCAACGGGTCCACTAAAAGGCCCATTTCGACCCGCTCGTCCAAAACCTATACAAAAAGGACATCAAAACATGTTTTAATCAAATTTTAGTAGTTCATGTAATTGATTAGGAGCTTTTCAACACAATTATATTGCAAAACCTTAATTTATGTACTTTTTACTAGTTAAAATTCCCACGGGTCCATTGAAAGGCCCATTTTGACCCGCTCGTCCGAATCCTCTAAAAAAAGGACTGCAAAACAAGTTTTAATCAAATTTTAGGAATTCATGTAATTGATTAGGAGCCATTCAACACAATTATATTGCAAAACATCAATTTATGTACTTTTTACTCAGTTAAAATTCCAACGTGTCCATTGAAAGGCCCATTTCGACTCGCTCATCCGAAACCTCTACAAAAAGGACTACAAAACAAGTTTTAATCAAATTTTAGGAATTCATGTAATTGATTAGGAGCTTTTCAACACAATTATATTGCAAAACCTCAATTTCTGTACTTTTTACTCATTTAAAATTCCAACGGGTCCACTGAAAGGCCCATTTCGACCCGCTCGTCCAAAACCTCTACAAAAAGGACAACAAAACAAGTTTTAATCACATTTTAGGAGTTCATGTAATTGATTAGGAGCTTTTCAACACAATTATATTGCAAAACCTTAATTTATGTACTTTTTACTCAGTTAAAATTCCAACGGGTCCATTGAAAGGCCCATTTCGACCCGCTCGTCCGAAACCTTTACAAAAAGGACTGCAAAACAAGTTTTAATCAAATTTTAGGAGTTCATGTAATTGATTAGGAGCAATTCAACACAATTATATTGCAAAACCTCAATTTATGTACTTTTTACCCAGTTAAAATTTCAACGGGTCCATTGAAAGGCCCATTTCGACCCGCTCGTCCGAAACATCTACAAAAAGGATTGCAAAACAAGTTTTAATCAAATTTTAGGAATTCATGTAATTGATTAGGAGCTTTTCAACACAATTATATTGCAAAAGCGCAATTTCTGTACTTTTTACTCAGTTAAAATTCCAACGGGTCCATTGAAAGGCCCATTTTCACCTGCTCGTCCGAAACCTCTACAAAAAGGACCGCAAAAAAAGTTTTAATCAGATATTAGGAGTTCAAATAATTGATTAGGAGCTTTTCAACACAATTATATTGCAAATCCGTAATTTCTTTACTTTTTACTCAATTAAAATTCCAACGGGTCCATTGAAAGGCCCGTTTCGACCCGCTCGTCCAAAACCTCTACAAAAAGGACTGCAAAACAAGTTTTAATCAAATTTTAGGAATTCATGTAATTGATTAGGAGCCATTCAACACAATTATATTGCAAAACATCAATTTATGTACTTTTTACTCAGTTAAAATTCCAACGTGTCCATTGAAAGGCCCATTTCGACCCGCTCATCCGAAACCTCTACAAAAAGGACCGCAAAAAAAGTTTTAATCAAATATTAGGAATTCATGTAATTGATTAGGAGCTTTTCAACACAATTTTATTGCAAAATCGTAATTTCTGTACTTTTTACTCAGTTAAAATTCCAACGGGTCCATTGAAAGGCCCATTTAGACCTGCTCGTCCGAAACCTCTACAAAAAGTACCGCAAAAATGTTTTATTCAAATATTAGGAGTTCAAATAATTGATTAGGAGCTTTTCAACACAATTATATTGCAAAACCTCAATTTCTGTACTTTTTACTCATTTAAAATTCCAACGGGTCCACTGAAAGGCCCATTTCGACCCGCTCGTCCAAAACCTATACAAAAAGGACATCAAAACAAGTTTTAATCAAATTTTAAGAGTTCATGTAATTGATTAGGAGCTTTTCAACACAATTATATTGCAAAACCTTAATTTATGTACTTTTTACTAGTTAAAATTCCCACGGGTCCATTGAAAGGCCCATTTTGACCCGCTCGTCCGAATCCTCTACAAAAAGGACTGCAAAACAAGTTTTAATCAAATTTTAGGAATTCATGTAATTTTAGGAGCCATTCAACACAATTATATTGCAAAACATCAATTTATGTACTTTTTACTCAGTTAAAATTCCAACGTGTCCATTGAAAGGCCCATTTCGACCCGCTCATCCGAAACCTCTACAAAAAGGACTACAAAACAAGTTTTAATCAAATTTTAGGAATTCATGTAATTGATTAGGAGCTTTTCAACACAATTATATTGCAAAACCGTAATTTCTGTACTTTTTACTCAGTTAAAATTCCAACGGGTCCATTGAAAGGCCCATTTAGACCTGCTCGTCCGAAACCTCTACAAAAAGTACCGCAAAAATGTTTTATTCAAATATTAGGAGTTCAAATAATTGATTAGGAGCTTTTCAACACAATTATATTGCAAAACCTCAATTTCTGTACTTTTTACTCATTTAAAATTCCAACGGGTCCACTGAAAGGCCCATTTCGACCCGCTCGTCCAAAACCTCTACAAAAAGGACATCAAAACAAGTTTTAATCAAATTTTAGGAGTTCATGTAATTGATTAGGAGCTTTTCAACACAATTATATTGCAAAACCTTAATTTCTGTACTTTTTACTCAGTTAAAATTCCAACGGGTCCATTGAAAGGCCCATTTTGACCCGCTCGTCCGAATCCTCTACGAAAAGGACTGCAAAACAAGTTTTAATCAAATTTTAGGAGTTCATGTAATTGATTAGGAGCTTTTCAACACAATTATATTGCAAAAGCGCAATTTCTGTACTTTTTACTCAGTTAAAATTCCAACGGGTCCATTGAAAGGCCCATTTAGACCTGCTCGTCCGAAACCTCTACAAAAAGTACCGCAAAAATGTTTTATTCAAATATTAGGAGTTCAAATAATTGATTAGGAGCTTTTCAACACAATTATATTGCAAAACCTCAATTTCTGTACTTTTTACTCATTTAAAATTCCAACGGGTCCACTAAAAGGCCCATTTCGACTCGCTCGTCCAAAACATATACAAAAAGGACATCAAAACAAGTTTTAATCAAATTTTAGTAGTTCATGTAATTGATTAGGAGCTTTTCAACACAATTATATTGCAAAACCTTAATTTATGTACTTTTTACTAGTTAAAATTCCCACGGGTCCATTGAAAGGCCCATTTTGACCCGCTCGTCCGAATCCTCTACAAAAAGGACTGCAAAACAAGTTTTAATCAAATTTTAGGAATTCATGTAATTGATTAGGAGCCACTCAACACAATTATATTGCAAAACATCAATTTATATACTTTTTACTCAGTTAAAATTCCAACGTCTCCATTGAAAGGCCCATTTCGACTCGCTCATCCGAAACCTCTACAAAAAGGACTACAGAACAAGTTTTAATCAAATTTTAGGAATTCATGTAATTGATTAGGAGCTTTTCAACACAATTATATTGCAAAACCGTAATTTCTGTACTTTTTACTCAGTTAAAATTCCAACGGGTCCATTGAAAGGCCCATTTAGACCTGCTCGTCCGAAACCTCTACAAAAAGTACCGCAAAAATGTTTTATTCAAATATTAGGAGTTCAAATAATTGATTAGGAGCTTTTCAACACAATTATATTGCAAAACCTCAATTTCTGTACTTTTTACTCATTTAAAATTCCAACGGGTCCACTGAAAGGCCCATTTCGACCCGCTCGTCCAAAACCTCTACAAAAAGGACATCAAAACAAGTTTTAATCAAATTTTAGGAGTTCATGTAATTGATTAGGAGCTTTTCAACACAATTATATTGCAAAACCTTAATTTATGTACTTTTTACTCAGTTAAAATTCCAACGGGTCCATTGAAAGGCCCATTTTGACCCGCTCGTCCGAATCCTCTACAAAAAGGACTGCAAAACAAGTTTTAATCAAATTTTAGGAGTTCATGTAATTGATTAGGAGCTTTTCAACACAATTATATTGCAAAAGCGCAATTTCTGTACTTTTTACTCAGTTAAAATTCCAACGGGTCCATTGAAAGGCCCATTTAGACCTGCTCGTCCGAAACCTCTAAAAACGTACCGCAAAAATGTTTTATTCAAATATTAGGAGTTGAAATAATTGATTAGGAGCTTTTCAACACAATTATATTGCAAAACCTCAATTTCTGTACTTTTTACTCATTTAAAATTCCAACGGGTCCACTGAAAGGCCCATTTCGACCCGCTCGTCCAAAACCTCTACAAAAAGGACAACAAAACAAGTTTTAATCACATTTTAGGAGTTCATGTAATTGATTAGGAGCTTTTCAACACAATTATATTGCAAAACCTTAATTTATGTACTTTTTACTCAGTTAAAATTCCAACGGGTCCATTGAAAGGCCCATTTCGACCCGCTCGTCCGAAACCTTTACAAAAAGGACTGCAAAACAAGTTTTAATCAAATTTTAGGAGTTCATGTAATTGATTAGGAGCAATTCAACACAACTATATTGCAAAACCTCAATTTATGTACTTTTTACCCAGTTAAAATTTCAACGGGTCCATTGAAAGGCCCATTTCGACCCGCTCGTCCGAAACATCTACAAAAAGGATTGCAAAAAAAGTTTTAATCAGATATTAGGAGTTCAAATAATTGATTAGGAGCTTTTCAACACAATTATATTGCAAAACCGTAATTTCTTTACTTTTTACTCAGTTAAAATTCCAACGGGTCCATTGAAAGGCCCGTTTCGACCCGCTCGTCCAAAACCTCTACAAAAAGGACTGCAAAACAAGTTTTAATCAAATTTTAGGAATTCATGTAATTTTAGGAGCCATTCAACACAATTATATTGCAAAACATCAATTTATGTACTTTTTACTCAGTTAAAATTCCAACGTGTCCATTGAAAGGCCCATTTCGACCCGCTCATCCGAAACCTCTACAAAAAGGACTACAAAACAAGTTTTAATCAAATTTTAGGAATTCATGTAATTGATTAGGAGCTTTTCAACACAATTATATTGCAAAACCGTAATTTCTGTACTTTTTACTCAGTTAAAATTCCAACGGGTCCATTGAAAGGCCCATTTAGACCTCCTCGTCCGAAACCTCTACAAAAAGTACCGCAAAAATGTTTTATTCAAATATTAGGAGTTCAAATAATTGATTAGGAGCTTTTCAACACAATTATATTGCAAAACCTCAATTTCTGTACTTTTTACTCATTTAAAATTCCAACGGGTCCACTGAAAGGCCCATTTCGACCCGCTCGTCCAAAACCTCTACAAAAAGGACATCAAAACAAGTTTTAATCAAATTTTAGGAGTTCATGTAATTGATTAGGAGCTTTTCAACACAATTATATTGCAAAACCTTAATTTATGTACTTTTTACTCAGTTAAAATTCCAACGGGTCCATTGAAAGGCCCATTTTGACCCGCTCGTCCGAATCCTCTACGAAAAGGACTGCAAAACAAGTTTAATCAAATTTTAGGAGTTCATGTAATTGATTACGAGCTTTTCAACACAATTATATTGCAAAAGCGCAATTTCTGTACTTTTTACTCAGTTAAAATTCCAACGGGTCCATTGAAAGGCCCATTTTGACCTGCTCGTCTGAAACCTCTACAAAAAGGACCGCAAAAAAAGTTTTAATCAAATATTAGGAGTTCAAATAATTGATTAGGAGCTTTTCAACACAATTATACTGCAAAACCGTAATTTTATACTTTTTACTCAGTTAAAATTCCAACGGGTCCATTGAAAGGCCCATTTCGACCCGCTCGTCCAAAACCTCTACAAAAAGGACTGCAAAACAAGTTTTAATCAAATTTTAGGAATTCATGTAATTGATTAGGAGCCATTCAACACAATTATATTGCAAATCATCAATTTATGTACTTTTTACTCAGTTAAAATTCCAACGTGTCCATTGAAAGGCCCATTTCGACCCGCTCATCCGAAACCTCTACAAAAAGGACTGCAAAACAAGTTTTAATCAAATTTTAGGAATTCATGTAATTGATTAGGAGCTTTTCAACACAATTATATTGCAAAACCGTAATTTCTGTACTTTTTACTCAGTTAAAATTCCAACGGGTCCATTGAAAGGCCCATTTAGACCTGCTCGTCCGAAACCTCTAAAAACGTACCGCAAAAATGTTTTATTCAAATATTAGGAGTTGAAATAATTGATTAGGAGCTTTTCAACACAATTAT
Source organism: Hibiscus tridactylites (assembly GCA_958450335.1). Lineage (NCBI taxonomy): Eukaryota > Viridiplantae > Streptophyta > Magnoliopsida > Malvales > Malvaceae > Hibiscus > Hibiscus tridactylites. The sequence continues at coordinate 46,547,204 of OY288270.1, forward strand.
ATTGCAAAACCTCAATTTCTGTACTTTTTACTCATTTAAAATTCCAACGGGTCCACTGAAAGGCCCATTTCGACCCGCTCGTCCAAAACCTCTACAAAAAGGACAACAAAACAAGTTTTAATCACATTTTAGGAGTTCATGTAATTGATTAGGAGCTTTTCAACACAATTATATTGCAAAACCTTAATTTATGTACTTTTTACTCAGTTAAAATTCCAACGGGTCCATTGAAAGGCCCATTTCGACCCGCTCGTCCGAAACCTTTACAAAAAGGACTGCAAAACAAGTTTTAATCAAATTTTAGGAGTTCATGTAATTGATTAGGAGCAATTCAACACAACTATATTGCAAAACCTCAATTTATGTACTTTTTACCCAGTTAAAATTTCAACGGGTCCATTGAAAGGCCCATTTCGACCCGCTCGTCCGAAACATCTACAAAAAGGATTGCAAAACAAGTTTTAATCAAATTTTAGGAATTCATGTAATTGATTAGGAGCTTTTCAACACAATTATATTGCAAAAGCGCAATTTCTGTACTTTTTACTCAGTTAAAATTCCAACGGGTCCATTGAAAGGCCCAATTTCACCTGCTCGTCCGAAACCTCTACAAAAAGGACCGCAAAAAAAGTTTTAATCAGATATTAGGAGTTCAAATAATTGATTAGGAGCTTTTCAACACAATTATATTGCAAAACCGTAATTTCTTTACTTTTTACTCAGTTAAAATTCCAACGGGTCCATTGAAAGGCCCGTTTCGACCCGCTCGTCCAAAACCTCTACAAAAAGGACTGCAAAACAAGTTTTAATCAAATTTTAGGAATTCATGTAATTGATTAGGAGCCATTCAACACAATTATATTGCAAAACATCAATTTATGTACTTTTTACTCAGTTAAAATTCCAACGTGTCCATTGAAAGGCCCATTTCGACCCGCTCATCCGAAACCTCTACAAAAAGGACCGCAAAAAAAGTTTTAATCAAATATTAGGAATTCATGTAATTGATTAGGAGCTTTTCAACACAATTTTATTGCAAAACCGTAATTTCTGTACTTTTTACTCAGTTAAAATTCCAACGGGTCCATTGAATGACCCATTTAGACCTGCTCGTCCGAAACCTCTACAAAAAGTACCGCAAAAATGTTTTATTCAAATATTAGGAGTTCGAATAATTGATTAGGAGCTTTTCAACACAATTATATTGCAAAACCTCAATTTCTGTACTTTTTACTCATTTAAAATTCCAACGGGTCCACTGAAAGGCCCATTTCGACCCGCTCGTCCAAAACCTCTACAAAAAGGACAGCAAAACAAGTTTTAATCAAATTTTAGGAGTTCCTGTAATTGATTAGGAGCTTTTCAACACAATAATATTACAAAACCTCAATTTATGTACTTTTTACTCCGTTAAAATTCCAACGGGTCCATTGAAAGGCCCATTTCGACCCGCTCGTCTGAAACCTCTACAAAAAGGACTGCAAAACAAGTTTTAATCAAATTTTAGGAATTCATGTAATTTATTAGGAGCTTTTCAACACAATTGTATTGCAAAACCGCAATTTCTGTACTTTTTACTCAGTTAAAATTCCAACGGGTCCATTGAAAGGCCCATTTAGACCTGCTCGTCCGAAACCTCTACAAAAAGTACCGCAAAAATGTTTTATTCAAATATTAGGAGTTCAAATAATTGATTAGGAGCTTTTCAACACAATTATATTGCAAAACCTCAATTTCTGTACTTTTTACTCATTTAAAATTCCAACGGGTCCACTGAAAGGCCCATTTCGACCCGCTCGTCCAAAACCTATACAAAAAGGACATCAAAACAAGTTTTAATCAAATTTTAGGAGTTCATGTAATTGATTAGGAGCTTTTCAACACAATTATATTGCAAAACCTTAATTTATGTACTTTTTACTAGTTAAAATTCCCACGGGTCCATTGAAAGGCCCATTTTGACCCGCTCGTCCGAATCCTCTACAAAAAGGACTGCAAAACAAGTTTTAATCAAATTTTAGGAATTCATGTAATTTTAGGAGCCATTCAACACAATTATATTGCAAAACATCAATTTATGTACTTTTTACTCAGTTAAAATTCCAACGTGTCCATTGAAAGGCCCATTTCGACCCGCTCATCCGAAACCTCTACAAAAAGGACTACAAAACAAGTTTTAATCAAATTTTAGGAATTCATGTAATTGATTAGGAGCTTTTCAACACAATTATATTGCAAAACCGTAATTTCTGTACTTTTTACTCAGTTAAAATTCCAACGGGTCCATTGAAAGGCCCATTTAGACCTGCTCGTCCGAAACCTCTACAAAAAGTACCGCAAAAATGTTTTATTCAAATATTAGGAGTTCAAATAATTGATTAGGAGCTTTTCAACACAATTATATTGCAAAACCTCAATTTCTGTACTTTTTACTCATTTAAAATTCCAACGGGTCCACTGAAAGGCCCATTTCGACCCGCTCGTCCAAAACCTCTACAAAAAGGACATCAAAACAAGTTTTAATCAAATTTTAGGAGTTCATGTAATTGATTAGGAGCTTTTCAACACAATTATATTGCAAAACCTTAATTTATGTACTTTTTACTCAGTTAAAATTCCAACGGGTCCATTGAAAGGCCCATTTTGACCCGCTCGTCCGAATCCTCTACGAAAAGGACTGCAAAACAAGTTTAATCAAATTTTAGGAGTTCATGTAATTGATTAGGAGCTTTTCAACACAATTATATTGCAAAAGCGCAATTTCTGTACTTTTTACTCAGTTAAAATTCCAACGGGTCCATTGAAAGGCCCATTTTGACCTGCTCGTCTGAAACCTCTACAAAAAGGACCGCAAAAAAAGTTTTAATCAAATATTAGGAGTTCAAATAATTGATTAGGAGCTTTTCAACACAATTATACTGCAAAACCGTAATTTTATACTTTTTACTCAGTTAAAATTCCAACGGGTCCATTGAAAGGCCCATTTCGACCCGCTCGTCCAAAACCTCTACAAAAAGGACTGCAAAACAAGTTTTAATCAAATTTTAGGAATTCATGTAATTGATTAGGAGCCATTCAACACAATTATATTGCAAATCATCAATTTATGTACTTTTTACTCAGTTAAAATTCCAACGTGTCCATTGAAAGGCCCATTTCGACCCGCTCATCCGAAACCTCTACAAAAAGGACTGCAAAACAAGTTTTAATCAAATTTTAGGAATTCATGTAATTGATTAGGAGCTTTTCAACACAATTATATTGCAAAACCGTAATTTCTGTACTTTTTACTCAGTTAAAATTCTAACGGGTCCATTGAAAGGCCCATTTAGACCTGCTCGTCCGAAACCTCTAAAAACGTACCGCAAAAATGTTTTATTCAAATATTAGGAGTTGAAATAATTGACTAGGAGCTTTTCAACACAATTATATTGCAAAACCTCAATTTCTGTACTTTTTACTCATTTAAAATTCCAACGGGTCCACTGAAAGGCCCATTTCGACCCGCTCGTCCAAAACCTCTACAAAAAGGACAACAAAACAAGTTTTAATCACATTTTAGGAGTTCATGTAATTGATTAGGAGCTTTTCAACACAATTATATTTCAAAACCTTAATTTATGTACTTTTTACTCAGTTAAAATTCCAACGGGTCCATTGAAAGGCCCATTTCGACCCGCTCGTCCGAAACCTTTACAAAAAGGACTGCAAAACAAGTTTTAATCAAATTTTAGGAGTTCATGTAATTGATTAGGAGCAATTCAACACAACTATATTGAAAAACCTCAATTTATGTACTTTTTACCCAGTTAAAATTTCAACGGGTCCATTGAAAGGCCCATTTCGACCCGCTCGTCCGAAACATCTACAAAAAGGATTGCAAAACAAGTTTTAATCAAATTTTAGGAATTCATGTAATTGATTAGGAGCTTTTCAACACAATTATATTGCAAAAGCGCAATTTCTGTACTTTTTACTCAGTTAAAATTCCAACGGGTCCATTGAAAGGCCCATTTTCACCTGCTCGTCCGAAACCTCTACAAAAAGGACCGCAAAAAAAGTTTTAATCAGATATTAGGAGTTCAAATAATTGATTAGGAGCTTTTCAACACAATTATATTGCAAAACCGTAATTTCTTTACTTTTTACTCAGTTAAAATTCCAACGGGTCCATTGAAAGGCCCATTTCGACCCGCTCGTCCAAAACCTCTACAAAAAGGACTGCAAAACAAGTTTTAATCAAATTTTAGGAATTCATGTAATTGATTAGGAGCCATTCAACACAATTATATTGCAAAACATCAATTTATGTACTTTTTACTCAGTTAAAATTCCAACGTGTCCATTGAAAGGCCCATTTCGACCCGCTCATCCGAAACCTCTACAGAAAGGACCGCAAAAAAAGGTTTAATCAAATATTAGGAATTCATGTAATTGATTAGGAGCTTTTCAACACAATTTTATTGCAAAACCGTAATTTCTGTACTTTTTACTCAGTTAAAATTCCAACGGGTCCATTGAATGACCCATTTAGACCTGCTCGTCCGAAACCTCTACAAAAAGTACCGCAAAAATGTTTTATTCAAATATTAGGAGTTCAAATAATTGATTAGGAGCTTTTCAACACAATTATATTGCAAAACCTCAATTTCTGTACTTTTTACTCATTTAAAATTCCAACGGGTCCACTGAAAGGCCCATTTCGACCCGCTCGTCCAAAACCTCTACAAAAAGGACAGCAAAACAAGTTTTAATCAAATTTTAGGAGTTCCTGTAATTGATTAGGAGCTTTTCAACACAATAATATTGCAAAACCTCAATTTATGTACTTTTTACTCAGTTAAAATTCCAACGGGTCCATTGAAAGGCCCATTTAGACCTGCTCGTCCGAAACCTCTACAAAAGGACCGCAAAACAAGTTTTAATCAAATATTAGGAGTTCAAATAATTGATTAGGAGCGTTTCAACACAATTATATTGCAAAAACGCAATTTCTGTACTTTTTACTCAGTTAAAATTCCAACGGGTCCACTGAAAGGCCCATTTCGACCCGCTCGTCCAAAACCTCTACAAAAAGGACAGCAAAACAAGTTTAATCACATTTTAGGAGTTCATGTAATTGATTAGGAGCTTTTCAACACAATTATATTGCAAAACCTTAATTTATGTACTTTTTACTCAGTTAAAATTCCAACGAGTCCATTGAAAGGCCCATTTCGACCCGCTCGTCCAAAACCTCTACAAAAAGGACAGCAAAACGAGTTTATTCACATTTTAGGAGTTCATGTAATTGATTAGGAGCTTTTCAACACAATTATATTGCAAAACCTTAATTTATGTACTTTTTACTCAGTTAAAATTCCAACGAGTCCATTGAAAGGCCCATTTCGACCCGCTCGTCCGAAACATCTACAAAAAGGACTGTAAAACAAGTTTTAATCAAATTTTAGGAATTCATGTAATTGATTAGGAGCTTTCAAGACAATTATATTGCAAAATCGTAATTTCTGTACTTTTTACTTAGTTAAAATTCCAACGGGTCCATTGAAAGGCCCATTTAGACCTGCTCGTCCGAAACCTCTACAAAAAGGACCGCAAAAATGTTTTATTCAAATATTAGGAGTTCAAATAATTGATTAGGAGCTTCTCAACACAATTATATTGCAAAACCTCAATTTCTGTACTTTTTACTCATTTAAAATTCCAACGAGTCCGTTGAAAGGCCCATTTCGACCCGCTCGTCCAAAACCTCTACAAAAAGGACTGCAAAACAAGTTTTAATCAAATTTTAGGAGTTCATGTTGTAACACCCCAATTTTGGGTTTAGAAGTTTTGGGTTTGAATCGGACCGATCGGATTTCGGTTCGAATATAAAAGGTGGTTTTAGGGAAAGCCTAGTTCGGGATGCATTAAAAATGTGGAAAAATATTTAAAAATCCTCTTTTATTATATATAAGAGAGTGGTGAAATCAATTTTTCAAAATGAGGTTTCAAAGTGTGACATTTCAAGTTAGTGACTAAAATGTAATTTTTGAAAAGTTTGTGACTGTTTTAAAAGGATTGAAACTTTGAATCTTTAAGGAGCTAATTTACCCAAGAAGAGTTTTCTCCAGATTTTTCTTAATATTGAACATTTATTTAATGATATTTAATAAAAGGAAAAAGGGGGAAATAGATATTTTTGATTTCATAACTAACTTTTCTCAAAATTTTCCCACTTCATTTTCTCTCCATTTTCTCTCAGCCAAACACATTTCCCCAGCCATTTTTCCTATGATTTTAACATCTAAAGATGAGATTTCAATCTCCAATTGATCTCTAATCATTCCTACATCAAATCCTTATCATTTGCTTATTGAATTTTTCAAGAATCTTGGCTTTAAACAAGAAGAAACTCACATTTAGAGGTATGAACGTCCTTCTCCTCTAAATACTCAGTTCTTTACTGAAATTCCCAAGTTCTCAATCCTTGATTTGAGTTTTATTAATGGTTTTAATGATGTGTTCTTGATCTTGGCTTTAAATGCAAGATTTGGAGTTAATTTTAAAGAAATTCGTATTAAATGATTGGGCTCTGTTTTGAGATGTCTTTTTTATGTAAATTGGATGTATAAATGATGTGTAATTGAGGTTTAATCAATGCAATCCCAAATAGGTTGATTTTCCTAAGTTTTTGATTGAGTTAATGGTGGTTTTTGGGGTGATTTTGATGTTCTGCTATAGCTGGAGGTATAAGGACGTGATTAGATCCTTTTTGGATGTTAATTGATGTATAAGAATGTTTGGAATTGATGGATCTTGGCTGGGTAGTGTTGTAGAGATGTTTGGATGTGATTTCGGTTGTGTTTGGTAGCCGAAATGTGAGTGTTGATGAGAGCAACGAGTTTAGGTGTCTTGGTTGAAGATATTAATGCATGATGATGCATTAATCCTCTGCTTTGATGTGTTTAAAACAGGGGAGACATCTTCGGATCCTTGTGGTGTTGATCCGGAAGCTTGATTGGTGTTTCGGCAAGCTTGCGAAACGGAATCGGTGAGTGAAGTTTGGTTTTCAGCTTTGAAACCAATGTTTGAAGGTTATGGGAGCTTAGTTTAAGTCTAAACAACTTAGCTAAGCTCAAGAGTAAGTTTTCGGAGAAACTCTCTTTTGATGAACCATGAGTTGGTTGTATGCAATGTGTTTTGTTTGCATGTTTAAATTCTGTTTTGAAAGCATACTTTAGCATGTTAAATGCTGGTTTTATAAGCCATGTGTTGAAGGATACTCAAGGTAAGAGATCCTTGTTTTGAACATTGTTAAATGTGGTTTGATGCATAGTAATGCATGATGATTTAATGGCTTTGTTAAATGCTTTAAAACAGTGGATTATTGATGTTATATGATGTATATTGGCAAGTGATGTGTTGGTTTAAAAGTACTTGAATCGGATATAGTTAGCCGGCTATAGGATTGGGTGCACCGTGAATAAAGTCGTCTTGGATGTTGAGGGGTTGTGATTGTACCGTAAAATCCATCCAAGTACACTAACGAGATGGTTAAGATCACCATGGTGGTTAAAAGTCCATGAGTGGATCTTGTGTTAAGATCACAATGGTGGTTAAAAGTCCATGTGTGGATCTTGTGTTGTGTGTCCCGTGTTCTCGTTAGTGATGTTATACAACTACCAATGAGTGATGTGGAGGGGTTGTGATTGTACCATAGTCTCCATCACGGGTGTTGAGGGGTTGTGATTGTACCGTATACTCCACCTTGATATTGGTAGTGTGTATGAAGCGTATGGGACAACGCTTGTAATCCGCGTATCCGATTGTGTTTTGAAATGTAAAATGGTTATGTTTATCACTTGAAAGCCAATATGACATGTTGATGATTTGAAGCATGAGATGCTTGGTTTGTATGCATAATTTCATGATAAATGTTGTTTTGAAACTAAAGGCCTTGAAAAGGTGTTTTTACAAATGCATTATGGTGTTGTTTTAATTGAGCATTCCTCACTAGGCTATGTGCTTACGCTCTCTCTTTCTTAAACCAATAATGCAAAGCATTGAAGTACTTTAAGGGCAGCAAGGAGGTCAAGGATCCAAGTGAAAGACTAAGCTCATGTATGGTGAATGTTTTTCTAACACTATTAGCTTTTGGCATTTGGCAATGGGAACCTAGATTGTGTTTTGGGAGATGTTTTGGACTCCCTAAGTTGGCTTTATGCTTTTGATGATGTTGGAACATGTAAATGGCCTTTTGGTATTTGGTTTTGTGTTTTGATGGTTGCATGATTTTCAATATAGGATGCATGCCTATAGAATTGGGATTTTCCTTGAATGATGCCATGATTGAGATTAGTTGATGCTAATATGTTCCTTAAGTGTTTGATGACTTGTGTGTATGATATGGAGGTCATATGGATGTGTTTGATGGGTTGATAGAGTAATAAACTAGCAAAATTCTGCAATTCTGGGCAGCCCGTATCGGAACGGGTGCTACCGTTTCGGAACAGAGGGCCTAAAATGGCCTTGGCGTTTCGGGACAGGTAGAGTTGTTCCGAAACGGATTTGCCACTGCCAAGCCTTGTTCCGCAACTTGTTTCGGAACGGTCCCGTGTTTCGGAACGGATCATCCCCGTTTCGGAACACTCGACCGTTGGGCACTGAATCTGATGGTTAAATGTTTTGGAACTCTCACGTTTTAGTCTCAATCTTTGTTTATGCAATTGGTTGAGTTTGAGATATCCGTTTGAGATGAAATTTGACAGAGGAGCATGAAATATGATTAATTTCATAATGGTAACTTTAAAACTGGTTAAGTCCTCTTAATTTCTAGAATTTACATTTTGGTCCCTAAATTCGTATGTTGTGCAATTGAGTCCCTAAATGTTATTCGATTGCTGTGATTTTTGAGTATGTTCTTATCAAGAGTTCACCTAGGGTTAATATGCTTTTAGACAAGTTTAAAAAGAAAAAAGTGTCGTTAATCAAGGTTGACTTTCGGGTTGACTTTGGTTTTCCCCGTGTAATCTTCGTAGTTCAGGTCAACCGTCTAGGCCGGGCTAAGGGGGTTACATTTGGTGGTATCAGAGCTGAGTTCTCGAGTAATTGGGAATTGTTATGTGGGTGATATGTGTATGTTGCAATTGTGGTGTATGCTGTGGTGAAGCATGTTAGAGGGACCCATTGCCAAATCAAAGCTAATAAAATGATTTGTTTTTAATTGGAAATGAGCTTGAGTACTTGGATTGCTTACCTTGCTGAGCCTAATTTTGTTTATTACATTGTTTATTGCATTGTTTAGTGAATGGGACCTCGTAGAGAGACGAGGATTAATACTCGAGCTATGGCTCAAAATGAGAATGAGGAGAATGTTGAAAACGTTGTGGATTTACCTCATCCACCTGGTGGTGGTGGTGCTGGGGTGAAGGAGCTGGTGTTGCTGATGGTGCTGGGGTCGCTGGACCTGAAGCTGGGCAGGGGCAAGCCGCTCCTGACATGACAATGCTGATACAAGCTATTGTTGGAGCTTTTCGGGCGGCGGTAGCTGGATCTCAAGGAGCTGGGCATCAGGGAGATGCTAATGTTAGACTACCTCTAGAACGTTTGCGCAGTCTGGGAGGGACTGAGTTCAGGGGATTGTCTGCTGAAGGTTCTGAGTCTTGGTTAGAAAGTACCAAGAGGATTTTGGGACAAATGAATTGTAATGATGTGCAGAAGCTGGGCTGTGTGATATCATTGTTGCATGACGATGCATATACCTGGTGGACAACCTCTATCTCCGGAATGGAGGAAGCTGATGTAACTTGGACGTTCTTTCTGAACGCGTTCAAGAGGAGGTATCTGGGTGTGCGATACCTGGATGAAAAGAAAAGGGAATTCGTGTCTCTTACTCAAGGGAGCATGTCAGTGGCTGAGTACGAGGTTCAGTTTGTCCGACTCAGTCAGTACGCACCTGAGCTTGTTCCTGATGAGCGGGAGAGGTGTGAACGTGTAACCCCCTTAACCCGGCCTAGACGGTTGACCCGAATTAAGAAAGTCACACAGGGAAAACCAAAGTCAACCCGAAAGTCAACCTTGATTAAAGACCCTTTTTTTTCTTTTACTCTTGTCTAGATGCACATTAACCCTAGTTATGATCACTCAAACAACATACTCAAAGATCATTAACATCAGAGATCAAGCAGGGACCCAATTGAACAATTTACAACTTTAGGGACCAAATTGTAAGTTATGTAAATTATGAGGTCTTAATCCGAATTAAAGTTACCGTCTTGAAATTAGTCAGGTTTCATGCTTCTCTGCCAAATTTCAGCTCAAACAGACATCCCAAGCTCATACAATTGCACAAACAAGATTCAGGACCAAAATGTAAACATTTCAAAACATTTAACTACCAATGTCAGCCCCCAACGGTCACGTGTTCCGAAACAGGGAGAGCCTGTTTCGAAACGCGGGGCCGTTCCGCAACGCGTACCGAAACGAGGGCTGGCAGAGGGCTTCCCGTTTCGAAATGGTGCCTACCGTTTCGGACGCCTGGGATTATTCAAGGCACCCGTTCCGAAACGGTAGCCACTGTTCCGAAACAGCCTGCACAGAATGCAGCAAAAGACTTCCTTAATCATACAATTGATCAACCAAACATGCTCCAAATGCAACCAAATCTAAGGCATGCTTCCTACACAAGTAAACCATTCAAGCATAAAACCTTCAAAACCAAGCACAATAAGGCCAAATACAAAACCAGCATTATTCACAACATTAAACAAACTTAGGGAGTTCGAAACATCTCCCAAAACATTCACATCGGTCCCCCATTGCCAATACCCCAAAGGTAAATGTGTATAGGAAAACCTTTCCATACTTGAGCTTAACTTCCACTTGTTTGCTTGCCTTCCTTGCTACCCTCAATGCACCTTAATGTTCTGCATTATTGGTTTAAGAAAACGAAAGAGAGCGTAAGCAAAAGCTTAGTGAAGAATGCTCATTAAAACCATTCAATAATGCATTTATAAAAACACTTTATAAATCATTCTTCAAGACATCATTTATACATGCTTACAAGCATTCTTAAACAAGCAAATCATGCTTCCATAAAAATACATGTCATATTGGCCACAAGTGATAAATTTCATCTTTTAAAAACAAGATCCACATAAGACTCACACATGGACTTTTAAACACCATTGTGATCTTATAATCCACAAGAACCACACAAGGACTTTTAACCACCTTTGTGTTCTTACAAGTTTCCCCCAAGGACTTTTAAACACCTTGGCCCCAAGGACTTTTAAACATCTTGGCCCATGGACTTTTAAACACCATGGCAAGGACCACACAAGGAATTTTAACCACCCTGGTGTCCTTAACAAGAACCATCCAAGGACTTTTAACCACCTTGATGTTCTTAAGTAACAAGGCTCACTCAAGGACTTTTAACCACCTTAGTGACCTTAACAAGAATCATCATGGACTTTTAACCACCATGAAGTTCTTAGAATCCACAAGGCTCACTCAAGGACTTTTAACCACCTTAGTGACCTTAACCTTTTTCAAAACATCACTTGCCAATATACATCATTATCATTAGATAATCCACTGTTTTAAAGCATTAAACCAAGCCATAAACATCATGCATTTTTAAGCATCAAACCACATTTAAACAATTTTCAAAAACAAGGAACTCTTACCTTGAGCTTCCTTCAACATATGGCTTACAAAATCAGCAATAACCATGCTAAATCATGCTTTCAAAACAGAGTTTAAAACATGCAATAAACCACATTGCACAACAAGCAAACCATGGCCACCAGTAAAGAGTTTTTCCGAAAACTTACACTTGAGCTTAGTAAAGTTGTTTAGACTTAGACTAAGCTCCCAAGACATTGGTTTCAAAGCCGAAAACCCAATTTCACTCACCGATTCCACTTCGCCTCTTGCCGAAGCACAAATCAAACTTCCGGATCACCACCACTTGGATCCAAAGGTGACTCCCCTGTTTTAAACACATCAAAGTAGAGGATTAATGCATCATCATGCATTAATAGCTTCAATGAAAGCACCTAAACTCGCTGCTCTCATCCACACTCCATTTTCGGCCACCAAACACAACCGAAAATGCATCCAAACCTCTTCTCAACAAAGCCCAGCCATAAACCATCAAAACTAAACATCCTTTAACATCATTTAACATCTAAAAAGAGCCTAATAACATCCTTATACCTCCAGCAACATCAGATCCACAAGATCACACCAAAAACAACCAAGAATCACAAGCTAAACTTAGGAAATTCAACCTATCCGGGATTGCATTAGTTAAAACTCAATTCCTTATCAAATCAACATTCATTTATCATCAAAAACACACCTCAAATCACTGCTCTAACAGAACTAACGAAAATTCATCAAAAATCATCAAATCTTGCATTTAAAGCCAAGATCCATTACACAACTTAAAACCTTTAATAAAACATCAATTTAGGATTGAGAACTTAGGAATTTCAGTAAAGAACTGAGAGTTTAGAGGAGAAGGATGTTCTTACCTCCAAACTTGAGTTTTCTCCTCTTTTAGAACCAAAAACCTTGAAGAATCAACTAGCAAATGGTGAGGTTTTGTTGATGTGATGATTAGCAATCAAAAGAGAGTTGAAAGAAGAGATTTAGGTGACAAAATCAGAAGAAAATCTCTGGAGAAAAGGTGTTTGGGTTGAGAGAAAATGAGAGAAAGGAAAATTGGGAAAAATAGAAAGTTAGTTGCAAAATGGCAAAATGATTTCCCTCCTCTTTTCTTTTGTTTTAAAATCAGAATTAAACATTAAAATATCTTAGAAAAAATCTGGAGAAACTCCCTTTGGGTAAATAGCTCCTTAAAGATTCAAAGTTTCAATCCTTTCTAAAACAGTCACGTAGTTTTCAAAAATTACATTTTGGTCACTAGCCAAAATGTCACCCTTCCAAACCTCATTTTGTAAAATTGATTTCACAGTTCACTTTTATAAATTAAAAGATGATTTTAGAACATTTTTCCATATTTTTAATGCAACCCGAACTAGGCTTTTCCTAATTTCACCTTTTTAGATTCGAATAGCACTTTGACCGAACCGGTCAACGCCCAAAACTTCTAAGCCCAAAACCGGGGCGTTACAACTCTCCCCTCCTTAAGAAATTTCGTCCTCGAAATTTACCTGAAGGAAAGAGATAAGGAAACTGCTTCAGCATGTCATCCTTCCGCTCCCACGTGGCTTCTTCAACACCACGATGCTTCCACAGCACCTTTACCAACTCAATGGTCTTGCCACGAAGAACCTTGCTATCCGCATCCAGAACCTTCACCGGTTCCTCATCATAGGTCAAATCCGGATTCAATTCCACTTCCTCCACAGGCATCACATGCGAAGGATCAGATCTATACTTTCGGAGCATAGAAACATGAAACACATCATGAATCTTCTCCAACTCTTGAGGTAACCTCAACCGATACGCAACAGGACCCACACGCGCAACCACCTCATATGGTCCAATGTACCTAGGGCTCAACTTACCCTTCCGGCCAAACCTCATCACCTTCTTCCAAGGCGAAACCTTCAAGAACACACGGTCACCCACCGCATACTCAACCTCCTTCCGCTTCAAATCCGCGTAAGACTTTTGCCGATCAGAAGCCGCCTTCAAACGCTCACAAATGAGCTTCACCTTCTCGGTGGTTCCTTTCAACAAAGCCGGCATCGAAACCAACTTCTGACCCGTTTCAGCCCAACAAAGAGGAGTCCTACACTTCCTCCCATACAAAGCCTCATAAGGTGCCATTTGAATACTCGCCTGATAACTATTGTTATAAGCAAACTCCACCAAAGGCAAATGCTTCTCCCAAGAGCCCTGAAACTCAATCACGCAGCACCTCAACATATCCTCCAAAATCTGGATAACACGCTCTGACTGACCATCCGACTGAGGATGATAGGATGTACTGAAATTCAACCTCGTACCCAAAGCTTGATGCAAACACTGCCAGAAACGCGATGTGAACCTCGGATCCCTATCCGACACAATCGACTTAGGCACACCATGCAGCCGCACAATCTCAGCAATGTACAGCTCCGCAAGCTTATCCAAAGAAAACGTAGTATGCACAGGCAAGAAATGCGCACACTTCGTCAAGCGATCCACAATCACCCAAACCGAATTCTTCTTTGATGGTGACAAAGGTAAACCAGATACAAAATCCATGGTAACCCTTTCCCACTTCCATTCAGGGATTCTCAACGGTTGCAACAACCCTGAAGGAACCTGATGCTCAGCCTTAACCCGCTGACACACCAAACACTTGCTCACAAACTCCGCAACATCCTTTTTCAAACCCACCCAATAGTACTCATCACGAAGATCACGATACATCTTGGTACTACCGGGGTGCATAGCAAAAGGACTACTATGGCCTTCATTCAGAATAGCACGCCTCAACTCAACATCATTGGGCACCACTATTCAACTCCCAAAACACAACACACCATCATCATTAAAACAGAAATCCGAAGGTCTACCCTCCGCGATATCCTGAACATGAGACACCAAGGAGTCATCCAGCAACTGCTTTTCCTTGATCCACTGAACCATAGATGGCTTCACTTGCAACTCAGCTACAAGACCACCATCACACGAAATACTCAAACTGACAAACATAGCCCTCAGCTCAACAACTATCTTCCTACTCAAGGCATCCGCAACAACATTAGCCTTTCCAGGATGGTACTCAATCGTCAGATCATAATCCTTGAGCAACTCCAACCAACGCCGCTGCCTAAGATTCAACTCCCTCTGAGACATCAGATACCTCAAACTCTTGTGATCCGTGTACACCGTACACTTCTCACCATACAGATAATGTCTCCAGATCTTCAAAGCAAAAACCACTGCAGCCAGCTCAATATCATGCGTAGGATAATTGCGCTCATGCACCTTCAACTGCCGCGATGCATAAGCAACCACCTTACCCTCTTGCATCAGCACACCTCCTAAACCAACATAGGACGCATCACTGTAGACCACAAACTCTTTCCCTGATTCAGGCTGAACCAAGATAGGAGCTTACGTCAAAGCCGCCTTAAGCTTCTCAAAAGCCTATTGTCTCGCTTCTGTCCACTCATACTTAACATCCTTCTGCAACAACTTCGTCAAAGGTGCAGCAATCTTAGAAAACCCATCCACAAACCTCCGGTAGTATCCCGCCAAACCAAGGAAACTACGAACCTCATGAACAGACTTAGGAACCTTCCAATTCATCACCGCCTCAATCTTCTAAGGATCAACACGAATCCCCTCAGCAGAAACTACATGTCCAAGAAACACCACCTCCTTAAGCCAGAACTCACACTTGCTCAACTTAGCATAAAGCTGATTCTCCAACAGAGCTTGCAACACAATCCTCAAATGCTCTTCATGCTCCTCCTCAGTACGCGAGTACACGAGGATATCATCAATGAATACCACAACGAACTTGTCCAGGTATTCATGAAACACACGGTTCATCATGTCCATGAAAGCAGCAGGAGCATTTGTCAAACCAAACGGCATCACAAGGAACTCATAATGCCCATACCTTGTCCTGAAAGCTGTCTTAGGCACATCCACATCCTTCACCTTCAATTGGTAATACCCTGACCTCAAGTCAATCTTAGAGAACACAGCTGCTCCCCGAAATTGATCAAAGAGATCATCAATCCTCGGCAAAGGATACCGATTCATGATAGTCAACTTGTTCAGCTGACGGTAATCAATGCACATCCTCATAGTGCCATTCTTCTTCTTCACAAACAAGACCGGTGCACCCCAAGGTGACACACTTGGCCGGATAAAACCACGATCAAGCAATTCTTGCAATTGCGTCTTCAGCTCTTTCAGCTCCTTAGGTGCCATTCTATAAGGGGTAATGGACACAGGAGTTGTATTCTCATACAGCTCAATTCCAAACTCCACCTCGCGATTAGGAGGTAAACCAGGAAACTCCTCAGGAAACACTCCAGGAAACTCCTTCACAACTCTGATATCTTGCACCCGCAATTCCTTAGAGTTAGGATTCATTACAAAAGCTAGGTAGGCTTCACAACCTTGCATCAGCATCCTGCTCGCCTCCAAGGTAGACACCACATTGGCAAGAAACTTCACATTCTCACCAACCACAACAACTTCATAATCATCCGCAAGTTCAACGAAACTCGCTTATTCTCACAATCCACAACAGCACGATGCTCAGCAAGCCAATCCATACCAAGGATTACATCAAAACCATAGAAAGGCAGCTCCATAAGATCAACATGAAAAACATGTTCTTGAGCAACCAAAGGACACCTTCTATACAACCTTCGAGTCACAACAGTCTCACCAAAAGAACTAGTGACACGAACACCAACATCCAAAGACTCAACAGGCAAACCAAGCAATTCAGCATGCTCACGCAAAATGTATGGATGCGTAGATCCAGAATCTATCAAAGAAAGCAATGACAAGGATTGCAAAGTAAAGGTACCTGCAATCACATCCGTGTCATTCCTCCCCTCCCGCTGAGCATACACCCTAGCTTGACCTCCACCTTCAGGCTGAATAGCCACAACATGGGCCACTCCACGACCACCTTCCTCTCTCCGCTGGAAATTACCACGGCCGCGCCCACGACCTCTCTGAGGTGCAGCAACAACAGGAGCACGCACTTGGACACCAGCCAACATAGGACAATCTCGCCTCAAATGATCCGCAGATCCGCAATTCCAGCATCCATTACCAGCTGCCACAACAGGAGCTTGCACCTCCCTCCCAGCACGAGGACAGTCACGCTTCATGTGACCACGTGAACCACATATCCAACAAGCACTCGGGTCCGCTCTAGCATTGCCTCCCCGTACAGGTGCTCCACCACCTCTCTTGGTTGAGGACTGATACTTCTGATCACGTCCCCTCTTGTTCCGTCCACCACCGGAACTATACTCAGCAGCTCGCTTTCCAGCACTAGAACCAGCACTCTTAGCAGATAAACCCAAATTCATCTCAATGTCCTTAGCTCGGCCCACCAGCACATCAAAATCATCTTACTCAGTGGCCAGCACATACATCTTCACCTCCGTCACTAAACCATAACAGAACCTTTCGCACCTCTCCCGCTCATCAGGTACCAGCTCAGGTGCATACTGACTGAGTCTAACGAATTGAACTTCATACTCAGCCACCGTCATGCTCCCTTGGGTAAGAGACATGAACTCACGCTTCTTTTCATCAAGATATCTCACACCAAGATATCTTCTCTTGAACACATTCTGAAAGAATGTCCAAGTTACATCAGCGTCAGCCATCCCAGCTATAGTGGTCGTCCACCACGTATAAGCATCGTCCTGCAGCAAGGATACAACACAACCCAGCTTTTGCACATCAGTGCAACTCATCTGTCCCAAGATCCTCTTGGTACTCCCTAACCAAGCTTCAGAACCCTCAGCAGACATACCCCTGAACTCAGTCCCACCAAGACTGCACAGACGCTTCAAAGGTAGTCTAACCCCAGCATCTCCCTGATGCCCAGCTCCTTGAGCTCCAGCTACTGCCGCTCGAAAAGCACCAGCAATAGCTTGCACTAACATCGTCATGTCAGGCATAGCTTGACCCTGTCCAACCTCAGGACCAGCAGCTCCAGCACCAGCTGCAACTTCAGCTCTCTCTCCCTCAGCACCACCACCACCAGGTGGAGGAGGAGGTAACACCGCACTTCCCGCGTTTTCCTCATTTTCATTCTCATTAGGAGCCGTAGCTCGCACATTACTTCTCAACTCTCTACGTGGTGCCATACTCTAACCATGCAATCACAATGCAAATAAACAAAGTCAGGTCCAGCAAGGTAAGCAATCCAAGTACTCAAGCTCAATTTCATTTAAAAATCAACAACATTACATTAGCTTTGATTTGGCAATGGGTACCCACAACATGCTTCATCACAGCATACATCTCAATTGCATCAAATTCACAAACTACTCATCATGCTTTAACTCAACAAGCATGCAAAGCATACATACTTCAATCATGCACACATTCATTCCCAATTACTCGAGAACTCAGCTCTGATACCACCAAATGTAACCCCCTTAACCCGACCTAGACGGTTGACCCGAATTAAGAAAGTCACACGGGGAAAACCAAAGTCAACCCGAAAGTCAACCTTGATTAACGACCCCTTTTTTTTCTTTTACTCTTGTCTAGATGCACATTAACCCTAGTTATGATCACTCAAACAACATACTCAAAGATCATTAACATCAGAGATCAAGCAGGGACCCAATTGAACAATTTACAACTTTAGGGACCAAATTGTAAGTTTTGTAAATTATGAGGTCTTAACCCGAATTAAAGTTACCGTCGTGAAATTAGTCAGGTTTCATGCTTCACTGCCAAATTTCAGCTCAAACGGACATCCCAAGCTCATACAATTGCACAAACAAGATTCAGGACCAAAATGTAAACATTTCAAAACATTTAACTACCAATGTCAGCCCCCAACGGTCACGTGTTCCGAAACAGGGAGAGCATGTTTCGAAACGCGGGGCTGTTCCGCAACGCGTACCGAAGCGAGGGCTGGCAGAGGGCTTCCCGTTTCGAAACGGTGCCTACCGTTTCGGACGCCTAGGCTTATTCAAGGCACCCGTTCCGAAACGGTAGCCACTGTTCCGAAACAGCCTGCACAGAATGCAGCAAAAGACTTCCTTAATCATGCAATTGATCAACCAAACATGCTCCAAATGCAACCAAACTTTACCAGCAACAAATTCAGTATACAAGAGACATATTTGCATCAACAATTCAACATTATATCATCATATATGAAAAGCCCCAAATCTAAGGCATGCTTCCTACACAAGTAAACCATTCAAGCATAAAACCTTCAAAACCAAGCACAATAAGGCCAAATACAAAACCAGCATTATTCACAACATTAAACAAACTTAGGGAGTTCGAAACATCTCCCAAAACATTCACATAGGTCCCCCATTGCCAATACCCCAAAGCTAAATGTGTATAGGAAAACCTTTCCATACTTGAGCTTAACTTCCACTTGATTGCTTGCCTTCCTTGCTACCCTCAATGCACCTTAATGTTCTGCATTATCGGTTTAAGAAAACGAAAGAGAGCGTAAGCAAAAGCTTAGTGAGGAATGCTCATTAAAACCATTCAATAATGCATTTATAAAAACACTTTATAAATCATTCTTCAAGACATCATTTATACATGCTTACAAGCATTCTTAAACAAGCAAATCATGCTTCTATAACAATACATGTCATATTGGCCACAAGTGATAAATTTCATCTTTTAAAAACAAGATCCACATAAGACTCACACATGGACTTTTAAACACCAATGTGATCTTATAATCCACAAGAACCACACAAGGACTTTTAACCACCTTTGTGTTCTTACAAGTTTCCCCCAAGGACTTTTAAACACCTTGGCCCCAAGGACTTTTAAACAACTTGGCCCCAAGGACTTTTAAACACCTTAGCCCATGGACTTTTAAACACCATGGCAAGGACCACACAAGGAATTTTAACCACCTTTGTGTCCTTAACAAGAACCATCCAAGGACTTTTAACCACCTTGATGTTCTTAAGTAACAAGGCTCACTCAAGGACTTTTAACCACTTTAGTGACCTTAACAAGAATCATCATGGACTTTTAACCACCATGAAGTTCTTAGAATCCACAAGGCTCACTCAAGGACTTTTAACCACCTTAGTGACCTTAACCTTTTTCAAAACATCACTTGCCAATATACATCATTATCATTAGATAATCCACTGTTTTAAAGCATTAAACCAAGCCATAAACATCATGCGTTTTTAAGCATCAAACCACATTTAAACAATGTTCAAAAACAAGGAACTCTTACCTTGAGCTTCCTTCAACATATGGCTTACAAAATCAGCAATAACCATGCTAAATCATGCTTTCAAAACAGAGTTTAAAACATGCAATAAACCACATTGCACAACAAGCAAACCATGGCCACCAGTAAAGAGTTTTTCCGAAAACTTACACTTGAGCTTAGTAAAGTTGTTTAGACTTAGACTAAGCTCCCAAGACATTGGTTTCAAAGCCGAAAACCCAATTTTACTCACCGATTCCACTTCGCCTCTTGCCAAAGCACAAATCAAACTTCCGGATCACCACCACTTGGATCCAAAGATGACTCCCCTGTTTTAAACACATCAAAGTAGAGGATTAATGCATCATCATGCATTAATAGCTTCAATGAAAGCACCTAAACTCGCTGCTCTCATCCACACTCCATTTTCGGCCACCAAACACAACCGAAAATGCATCCAAACCTCTTCTCAACAAATCCTAGCCATAAACCATCAAAACTAAACATCCTTTAACATCATTTAACATCTAAAAAGAGCCTAATAACATCCTTATACCTCCAGCAACATCAGATCCACAAGATCACACCAAAAACAACCAAGAATCACAAGCTAAACTTAGGAAATTCAACCTATCCGAGATTGCATTAGTTAAAACTCAATTCCTTATCAAATCAACATTCATTTATCATCAAAAACACACCTCAAATCACTGCTCTAACAGATCTAACGAAAATTCATCAAAAATCATCAAATCTTGCATTTAAAGCCAAGATCCATTACACAACTTAAAAACCTTTAATAAAACATCAATTTAGGATTGAGAACTTAGGAATTTCAGTAAAGAACTGAGAGTTTAGAGGAGAAGGACGTTCTTACCTCCAAACTTGAGTTTTCTCCTCTTTTAGAACCAAAAAGCTTGAAGAATCAACTAGCAAATGGTGAGGTTTTGTTGATGTGATGATTAGCAATCAAAAGAGAGTTGAAAGAAGAGATTTAGGTGACAAAATCAGAAGAAAATCTCTGGAGAAAAGGTGTTTGGGTTGAGAGAAAATGAGAGAAAGGAAAATTGGGAAAAATAGAAAGTTAGTTGCAAAATGGCAAAATGATTTCCCTCCTCTTTTCTTTTGTTTTAAAATCAGAATTAAACATTAAAATATCTTAGAAAAAATCTGGAGAAACTCCCTTTGGGTAAATAGCTCCTTAAAGATTCAAAGTTTCAATCCTTTCTAAAACAGTCACGTAGTTTTCAAAAATTACATTTTGGTCACTAGCCAAAATGTCACCCTTCCAAACCTCATTTTGTAAAATTGATTTCACAGTTCACTTTTATAAATTAAAAGATGATTTTAGAACATTTTTCCATACTTTTAATGCAACCCGAACTAGGCTTTTCCTAATTTCACCTTTTAAGATTCGAACAGCACTTTCACCGAACCGGTCAACGCCCAAAACTTCTAAGCCCAAAACCGGGGCGTTACAGAACGTTTCTGTTATGGTTTGGTGACGGAAGTGAAGACTTATATGTTGGCTGCTGAGTACACAGACTTTGATGTGCTGGTTGGTAGAGCAAAGGACATTGAGTTGAATTTGAGTCTATCTTCTAGAGGTGCTGGTCCTAGTGTGGACAAGCGAGCTGCTGAGTATAGTTCCGGTGGCGGACGGAACAAGAGAGGACGTGATCGGAAGTATCAGTCTTGTAACCCCCTTAACCCGGCCTAGACGGTTGACCCGAATTAAGAAAGTCACACGGGGAAACCAAAGTCAACCCGAAAGTCAACCTTGATTAACGACCTTTTTTTTTCTTTTTAAACTTGTCTAGATGCTTATTAACCCTAGTTATGATCATACAATCAACATACTCAAAGATCATAAACATCAGAGATCAAACAGGGACCCAATTGAACAATTCGCAACTTTAGGGACCAAAATGTAAATTTTGCAAAATACATGGACTTCATCCAATTTTAAGTTACCAAATTGAAATTAGTCAGGTTTCATGCTTCCTTGTAAATTTTCAGCTCAAAAGGACTTACCAAACTCTTACAATTGCACAAACAAGTTTCAGGACCAAAATGCAAACATTTCGAAACATTTAACTGCCAATGTCAGCCCCCAACGGTCGACCGTTTCGAAATAGGCAGAGCCTGTTTCGAAACGCGGGGCCGTTCCGCAACGCGTATCGGAACACGGGCTGGAAGTGGCCATTCCGTTTCGGAACGGTGCCTACCGTTTCGGACGCCTGGGCTCATTTAAGGCACCCGTTCCGGAACGGTAGCCTCTGTTCCGAAACACCCTGCACAGATTGCAGCAAAAGGCTTCCTAAAACATGCAATTGATCAAGCAAACATGCTCAAAATGCTACCAAAATTTACCAGCATGAAATTCAACATATAAAAGACATGTAAGCATCAACCAAACATCATAATAACATCACATATGAAAAGCCCCTATTCTAATGGCATGTGTAACGCCCCGGTTTTGGGCTCGGAAGTTTTGGGCGTTGACCGGTTCGGTCAAAGTGCTGATCGAATATATAAGAGTGAATTTAGGAAAGCCTAGTTCGGGTTGCATTAAAAATATGGAAAAATGTTCTAAAATCATCTTTTAATATATGTAAGTGAACTGTGAAATCAATTTTGGAAAATGAGGTTTGGAAGGGTGACATTTTGGCTGGTGACCAAAATGTAATTTTTGAAAGTTTGGTGACTGTTTTATAAAGGGTTGAAACTTTGAATCTTTAAGGAGCTATTATTCCAAAAGTAGTTTCTCCAGATTTTTCTAAGATATTT
Organism: Hibiscus tridactylites; assembly: GCA_958450335.1. Taxonomy (NCBI): domain Eukaryota; kingdom Viridiplantae; phylum Streptophyta; class Magnoliopsida; order Malvales; family Malvaceae; genus Hibiscus; species Hibiscus tridactylites. The sequence continues at coordinate 46,569,870 of OY288270.1, forward strand.
TAAGGCTTTATTCTGATTTTTAAAGTTTATGAAATGTGGAGGCAAATCATTTTACCATTTCATAACTAACTTTTCATTTTCTCTCAATTTTCCTTTTCTCTAATTTTCTCTCCACCCAAACACTTTCTCTCCAGATTTTCTTCTCTGATTTTGTCATCTAAATCACTCATTTCAACTCTCTTTTGATTCCTAATCATCTTATCAACAAAACCTCTCAATTTGCAAGATTGTTTCATCAAGCTTTTTGGCTCTAAAAAGGAGAAACTCAAGTTTGGAGGTAAGAACGTCCTTCTCCTCTAAACTATCAGTTCTTTACTGAAATCCCTAAGTTCTCAATCCTTGAATTGTGATTTGTTAAAGGCTTTTCAATTGAAATCTTGATTTTGGCTTAAAATGCAAGATTTGGTGATTTTGGTGAAATTTTCGTGTGATCTATTTGGGCAGTGTTTTGAGGTGTCAAATTGATGTTAAATGAATGCTAAATTGATTAGAAGTTGAGGTTTAATCAATGCAATCCCGGATAGGTTGAATTTCCTAAGTTTGGTTTGAGTTTTTGGTTGTTTTTGGAGTGTTTTTGGTGATCTGTTATACCTGGAGGTATAAGGACGTGGTTGTGATCATTTTGGATGTTAATTGATGTTTAAAAATGGTTAGAAGTGATGGATCTTGGCTGGGTTAAGTTTTGGAAGTGTTTGGAGATGATTTCGGTTGTGTTTGGTAGCCAAATTGTTGGATTTGGGATGAGCAGCGAGTTGTGTTGTGTTACTGGTGTTTTTAATGCATAATGATGCATTAATCCTCTGTTGTTGTGTGCTTGAAACAGGGGAGTTTGATCCGTGAGCTTTAGAGGTGGTGCGGAAGGCTTCGGATGCTTGGAAGGCTTGTTGGTTAGCCTTGTTTTGGTTATCGGTGAGTGAAGTTGGGTTTTCAGCTTTTAAACCAAGGTTTGAAGGTTTTGGGAGCTTAGTTTAAATCTAAACAACTTTGCTAAGCTCAAGAGTAAGTAAATGGATTTCTTTCTTGGTTTGTGTTAAGAATTGGCTTTTAAGCAATTGTGGTTGATGATTGAAATGCATGTGTTTTGCATGGTTTAAATCTGTTTTGAAAGCATATTTTAGCATGGTTTAATGCTGGTTTTGAAAGCCATATGTGAAGGATGCTCAAGGAGGAGATTCTTGGTTTTGTATATGGAAATTGTGGTTTTGATGCATAGTGTTGCATGTGTTAATGGCTTTTGTGTGATGCTTTAAAACAGTGGATTATTGTTGTTAAAGATGTACTTTGATAAGTGATGCTTAAGGTTACAAAGGTGGTTGAAAGTCCTTGTGTAAGCCTTGTTTATTTAAGAACAACATGGTGTTGGTAAGTCCATGGTTGGTTCTTGGTTAAAGTAATGATGGTTTTTGCATTGTGGATATGCATGTGAATCATTAGATTGATGTGGTAATGGTTTTTGCATATTGGTTATGCATGTGAATCATTGGGCTAATATGGTAAGATGGTTATATTGGCAAGTGATGTAAGTGATTCTTGGTTCGTTGATCGGATATAGTTAGCTGGCTATAGGATTGGGTGCACCGTGAATTAAGTCGCCTTGGAGGTGGAGTGGTCAAGAGTGGACCGGTAAACTCCCTTCAAGTATCCTAACGAGATGGTTAAGGTCATAATGGAGGTTGATGCCCATTCGAGGACCTTGGTTGAGCAAAGGTTATATGGTGTTTAAAAGTCCATATATGGGAACCTTGTGCTTGTTAAGATCACAATGGCGGTGTAAGTCCATGTGTGGATCTTGTGTGGGGTGTCCCGGATCTCGTTAGTGATGTTATACAACTACCAATCGGTGATGCAAAGGTTGTATGGTGTTTAAAAGTCCATACATGGGAACCTTGTGCATGTTGAGGTTGTATGGTGTTTAAAAGTCCATGCATGGGAATCTCGGGAAAAGCTAAGGTTGTGTGGTGTTTAAAAGTCCATACATGGGAACCTTAGGCTTGTAAGGTCAAATGGTGTTTAAAAGTCCATTTGGGAGACCTTGGATTGGTAGGGTGTATGGAGCGTGGGGACAACGCTTGTGATCCGCGTATCCGATCAGGTGTTGAGTTGAAAAGTGGATGTGGTTGATCACTTGGAAGCCAATGTAATGTTCTTGATTATAAAGAAGCATGAGATGCTTGGAAAGATGCATGGTTGCATGAAAAGTGTTTAATGCTTGTGAATGCATGTTTACTTGTTAAGTTGAACAAGTGTTGATTATCATTTGGTAAATGATGCATATGTGCATGAAATCTATTTAATGCATTGGAGTCTTGTTAAGACTTGTTTTAAAAGGTATGTGTTGATGATGTTGTGGTTCATGAGTTGCCTTTGCTTTAATGCATGCGTTGGATTGTTTGAGTAATGGTTTTTAAATGGTTTCTTGTTTAGTATGACATTCAAGCATGGGAAAGGTATGATATGTATGGAAGTGTTTTCCAAGGTTTGAATTTAACTTGCAAATGGTGTTTATGCATGGCATGGCTAAATTGGTGGTTTTGGCAATTGTGCTTTAAGAAAAAGGTTTACTTAGCTTGTTGAGCTAAGGGTTGGTTGTTATATTTGAGAAATGCTTGATTTAAGCTTGTTGTTGAAAAGGGTTTTCAAACAAGGCATTGGTTTGTCAAGTCGGGTTTGATTTAAAGTGTTTTTAAGACCCGCTGCATTGATGGTGTTTTGGTTTTGAGCATTCCTCACTAAGCATTATGTGCTTACGCTCCTTTTTGTCCATCAATGCAGATTCTTGAAGTTTGGACAGCGAGAAGCAAGGGATTCAAGGAGGACTCCATTTGAGATGTATGTCTCGGTGAATAGTTATAGTTAATAAAGGCAATGGGGTAGAATCTCTCGGGTTAATGTGTATGTGTTCGTATATGTTTGGATAAGGATGTTTTTATGTTGTTGATGTTTTTGGATCATGTTTTGGCTTATATGAGATTGATTGGATAGTTTATGCATGAATGGTTGCTTGTGTAGGAAGCATGCCTTAGAGTTGGGGCTTTTCATATATGATGTTATTCTGATGAATTGTTGATGCAAGTATGTCTCATATATGTTGAATTGTATGTTGGTAAAGTTTGGTGGCTTTTGGAGCATGTTTGGTTGATCAATTGTGTGTTTGAGTGAGCAAAATGCTGCAATCTGTGCGGGCGTTTCGGAACAGATGACACCGTTTCGGAACGGGTGCCTCGCATGAACCTAGGCGTCCGAAACGGGTGACACCGTTCCGGAACGGTTTGGCTACTGCCAGTCCCCCGTTGCGGTACGCGTTGCGGAACGGCCCCGTGTTTCGAAACGGGCTCTGCCTGTTTCGGAACGGGTGACCGTTGGGTGCTGACATTGGCAGTTAAATGTTTCAGAATGTTTGCATTTTGGTCCTGAACCCTGTTTGTGCAATTGTATGAGCTTGGATTGTCCGTTTGAGCTGAAATTTGGCTGAGAAGCATGAAACATGATTAATTTTAAGTTGGTAACTTAAAATCTGGCTAAATCCTTAAAGTTTTCAGAATTTACAATTTGGTCCCTAAAAGTTGTAAATTGTTCAATTGGGTCCCTATTTGATCTCTGATGTTTATGATCTTTGAGTATGCTGTTTGTATGATCACATCTAAGGTTAATGTGCATCTAAACAAGAGTAAAAAGAAAAAAAAGGGTCGTTAATCAAGGTTGACTTTCGGGTTGACTTTGGTTTTCCCCGTGTGACTTTCTTAATTCGGGTCAACCATTTGGGCCGGGTTAAGGGAGTTACATTTGGTGGTATCAGAACTGAGTTGCGAATGCTTGGGGAAAACGGTAAGTTGTTGTGATGTGTGTTTGATGTTTACCTTGTTGTGTGGTTGAAAGTTGGTTGAAACATGTGTTTCTGAGCAAATTGTGATGTTTTCTGAGCATGATGCTGATGTTTTCAAGCATGCTTTGTGGTTATGAATCTTGGTTGAGCTTATGTGGATTTGTGCTGATGCTGTGAGCTAGTGTTATGCTTGATGAATGTGTGTTGAGCATGTCATGTTGCTAATATGCTGATGCAAGTGGATGTTGTTTGGTGTAAGCATGATCAAAGTATGTTGTTTGATATGCTTGATGTTGTGATATCCATGTTTGTATTGACTGTTATGTCATGAAAAAGGGGAGGATTCGGGATACCCATTGCCTTATTAATATAGCTATTGTGTTATTTTGGAGTTGGAGTTTGAATCCTCGCTTAAAGCTGGTCTAACTGGTTTGTTTGTTTTGTTGTGAATGTTTGTTGTTGTTAGTAGTATGGAAAAGTCGATGGAAGAGTGGCAGTTGGGTAAGATGGTTGCTGCCTTGGGGCAGGTTGTTAAGGCATGGAATTCACCCTTTGGTAGAGGTGTTTTGCCTCAGTCTTCTGTGCTTGGGGTTGAGGTACTAAGACAGGAGGGAGAAGCTGGTTCTGTGATGAAGAGTTCATCATCTGTTGCTCAGGAGGTGTTGGGAACATCTCAGGCTGTGGTAAAGGTAAAGTCAGTGGATGTGCTGGCTGTGGAATGTGTGGGTTTGCCGAAGCAGCGTTTGCTTGATTTGGGTGCTGTGGAGTATCATGGCTCTTCACCGGAGATGTTTGAGGCCTGGTTGGCCAGTGTGGTTCTGATCTTGGATCAGGAAGGTTGTGATTATGCTTGTAAGCTGGGAAGTGTTGTTTCCTTGATGCTGGAGGATGCATGTGCCTGGTGGACATCTGTGGCGATGGCGTCACATATTTCTGATCTTGACTGGGATTTCTTTGTATCTGCCTTTTATGAAAGGTATCTTGGAGAGAAGTTTCCAAGGGTTGAGCAATGTGAGGGTAGTGCTGTTGTGGAGCAAGTGTTGCTTGAGCAAAGAGTGGAAGCTCAGCCACCGGTATGTGACCGTTGTGGAAGGCGCCATGTTGGAGGTTGTTGGGGCGCGGGTGCTTGTTGGAATTGTGGTTCTAAAATGCATGTTAAGCGTGATTGTTCCCTTGAGGTGAAGTCAGCTTTGGTGTTAGCCAAAGGGTCTCTGGAAGGTCGTGAGCACGGCCGAGGCAAGGTGCAGAGGTGGCGGAAAGAGCAGAAGGTTGTGAAGAGTTTGGGAAATGAGAATTGCTGGGAATGTGGGTCTGCTGGACATATGAGACGTGATTGTTTGATGTTGGCTCGGAACAACCAAGGTTCTTTACCGCAAGAGGTCGGTGGTGACCTTAGTGTGTTAGCTAGTGCTGCAGCAGTGCGGCAGGAGGAAGATGGTTCCGCGAGGAAGAGAGCTCGTCTGATGAAGCTTCAGGGTGGTGTTGTGTTTTCAGGTAACCTTGTTAAGTAATCTTTGCTTTAGTTACCCTGGTTTGGTTTCTTTTGGTTTTCCTTGCGTGGTAAGTTTAGTTTTGTTGCTAGCATGTTGGGGGTAATAGTTGTAGTTTGGAAATATCTTTGGGTGAAGAAGGCTTAAGTGAGTATCTTGTGGTTATGGTTGATGGTATGATGAAGTTACATAACTTAGAAGTGAGGTAGGAGGTTGTTCTTAGACGGATTCTGAGGATGTTATTGGAGGGTGTGAACTGGCATTCATGCACAGTTAAATCATTGATATATGCTATATTATATATGTTGGTCCATGCATACATGTGGCATGACATTAGAGGTTTTGCATACATGTGCATTAGGCATTGATAGGGCATGTTGGTGATCATGCATACGATGTTCACACTCGCCAATAACTAATCGAGTCTGTTAGTGTTGTGGTTGGGTTAGGTTGGATGATGGGTTTTTAGAGGTTGTTTTGGTGTTGGGTGAGAGTTAGAAGTAATAGAGTATATTAAGCTAGTGCTGGAGATAGTGAGAGTGGTATAGCCTGTTGATGGAAGGATAGTGTTTGTTACTTAAAGAGGGAGTTTAGTGGTTTGAATAGCTAAGTGGAAGGGGTAGCTCCTTGGTGCTAAGGATGTTGCAGTCTAGTGGTTGTGTTCCTAAGTGCTGAAGTAGCCTAGCATTTAAGTTGTTGTTGAAGGGTTGTGTTTGTAAGTGTTGGTTCTTAGTAACCTTCGAAGAGTTGAGAAGATGGTCTGTATGTTTTAGCTGGGCGATGTCCTAGTAGGGCAAGTGTTGTGGTTAAAGCTTGTGGTGGAAAGGTAATGAAAGATTGAAGGCCTGTGTTGTTTGAAAGGATTTTTGCTTGTTGGGAAGAATTCCTGAAGGAGGCTTTGGGAGTTGCAAGAGTTGTAGAAGCAGAGGAGTTTGCATAGTGGCTGTTTTGGATTGGTTGGTGTCACTGCGTAAACAAGTTTTGGGAGTTGAGTGTTACAGTGATGTGTGCTGTAAGAGTTGGATTCTTCAGGTTGATGTTTGGGCTGTGTACAGTCAGGATATGTGAGAGGTTAAGTTGTGGCTATCTTTGAATGTTCGGGATTTTGAGTGCAGTGGTGTTTGAGGCTGTGGTGTTGTCTTGCGTGTTGGTTTGAGAAGGTTGTGGTTCTCTTTTCGCCGGTTGAAATTTCGAGGACGAAATTTCCTAAGGGGGGGAGAGTTGTAACGCCCCGGTTTTGGGCTCGGAAGTTTTGGGCGTTGACCGGTTCGGTCAAAGTGCTGATCGAATATATAAGAGTGAATTTAGGAAAGCCTAGTTCGGGTTGCATTAAAAATATGGAAAAATGTTCTAAAATCATCTTTTAATATATGTAAGTGAATTGTGAAATCAATTTTGGAAAATGAGGTTTGGAAGGGTGACATTTTGGCTGGTGACCAAAATGTAATTTTTGAAAGTTTGGTGACTGTTTTATAAAGGGTTGAAACTTTGAATCTTTAAGGAGCTATTATTCCAAAAGTAGTTTCTCCAGATTTTTCTAAGATATTTTAAGGCTTTATTCTGATTTTTAAAGTTTATGAAATGTGGAGGGAAATCATTTTACCATTTCATAACTAACTTTTCATTTTCTCTCAATTTTCCTTTTCTCTCATTTTCTCTCCACCCAAACACTTTCTCTCCAGATTTTCTTCTCTGATTTTGTCATCTAAATCACTCATTTCAACTCTCTTTTGATTCCTAATCATCTTATCAACAAAACCTCTCAATTTGCAAGATTGTTTCATCAAGCTTTTTGGCTCTAAAAAGGAGAAACTCAAGTTTGGATGTTGTGTGGGGTGTCCCGGATCTCGTTAGTGATGTTATACAACTACCAATCGGTGATGCAAAGGTTGTATGGTGTTTAAAAGTCCATACATGGGAACCTTGTGCATGTTGAGGTTGTATGGTGTTTAAAAGTCCATGCATGGGAATCTCGGGAAAAGCTAAGGTTGTGTGGTGTTTAAAAGTCCATACATGGGAACCTTAGGCTTGTAAGGTCAAATGGTGTTTAAAAGTCCATTTGGGAGACCTTGGATTGGTAGGGTGTATGGAGCGTGGGGACAACGCTTGTGATCCGCGTATCCGATCGGGTGTTGAGTTGAAAAGTGGATGTGGTTGATCACTTGGAAGACAATGTAATGTTCTTGATTATAAAGAAGCATGAGATGCTTGGAAAGATGCATGGTTGCATGAAAAGTGTTTAATGCTTGTGAATGCATGTTTACTTGTTAAGTTGAACAAGTGTTGATTATCATTTGGTAAATGATGCATATGTGCATGAAATCTATTTAATGCATTGGAGTCTTGTTAAGACTTGTTTTAAAAGGCATGTGTTGATGATGTTGTGGTTCATGAGTTGCCTTTGCTTTAATGCATGCGTTGGATTGTTTGAGTAATGGTTTTTAAATGGTTTCTTGTTTAGTATGACATTCAAGCATGGGAAAGGTATGATATGTATGGAAGTGTTTTCCAAGGTTTGAATTTAACTTGCAAATGGTGTTTATGCATGGCATGGCTAAATTGGTGGTTTTGGCAATTGTGCTTTAAGAAAAAGGTTTACTTAGCTTGTTGAGCTAAGGGTTGGTTGTTATATTTGAGAAATGCTTGATTTAAGCTTGTTGTTGAAAAGGGTTTTCAAACAAGGCATTGGTTTGTCAAGTCGGGTTTGATTTAAAGTGTTTTTAAGACCCGCTGCATTGATGGTGTTTTGGTTTTGAGCATTCCTCACTAAGCATTATGTGCTTACGCTCCTTTTTGTCCATCAATGCAGATTCTTGAAGTTTGGACAGCGAGAAGCAAGGGATTCAAGGAGGACTCCATTTGAGATGTATGTCTCGGTGAATAGTTATAGTTAATAAAGGCAATGGGGTAGAATCTCTCGGGTTAATGTGTATGTGTTCGTATATGTTTGGATAAGGATGTTTTTATGTTGTTGATGTTTTTGGATCATGTTTTGGCTTATATGAGATTGATTGGATAGTTTATGCATGAATGGTTGCTTGTGTAGGAAGCATGCCTTAGAGTTGGGGCTTTTCATATATGATGTTATTCTGATGAATTGTTGATGCAAGTATGTCTCATATATGTTGAATTGTATGTTGGTAAAGTTTGGTGGCTTTTGGAGCATGTTTGGTTGATCAATTGTGTGTTTGAGTGAGCAAAATGCTGCAATCTGTGCGGGCGTTTCGGAACAGATGACACCGTTTCGGAACGGGTGCCTCGCATGAACCTAGGCGTCCGAAACGGGTGACACCGTTCCGGAACGGTTTGGCTACTGCCAGTCCCCCGTTGCGGTACGCGTTGCGGAACGGCCCCGTGTTTCGAAACGGGCTCTGCCTGTTTCGGAACGGGTGACCGTTGGGTGCTGACATTGGCAGTTAAATGTTTCAGAATGTTTGCATTTTGGTCCTGAACCCTGTTTGTGCAATTGTATGAGCTTGGATTGTCCGTTTGAGCTGAAATTTGGCTGAGAAGCATGAAACATGATTAATTTTAAGTTGGTAACTTAAAATCTGGCTAAATCCTTAAAGTTTTCAGAATTTACAATTTGGTCCCTAAAAGTTGTAAATTGTTCAATTGGGTCCCTATTTGATCTCTGATGTTTATGATCTTTGAGTATGCTGTTTGTATGATCACATCTAAGGTTAATGTGCATCTAAACAAGAGTAAAAAGAAAAAAAAGGGTCGTTAATCAAGGTTGACTTTCGGGTTGACTTTGGTTTTCCCCGTGTGACTTTCTTAATTCGGGTCAACCATTTGGGCCGGGTTAAGGGAGTTACATTTGGTGGTATCAGAACTGAGTTGCGAATGCTTGGGGAAAACGGTAAGTTGTTGTGATGTGTGTTTGATGTTTACCTTGTTGTGTGGTTGAAAGTTGGTTGAAACATGTGTTTCTGAGCAAATTGTGATGTTTTCTGAGCATGATGCTGATGTTTTCAAGCATGCTTTGTGGTTATGAATCTTGGTTGAGCTTATGTGGATTTGTGCTGATGCTGTGAGCTAGTGTTATGCTTGATGAATGTGTGTTGAGCATGTCATGTTGCTAATATGCTGATGCAAGTGGATGTTGTTTGGTGTAAGCATGATCAAAGTATGTTGTTTGATATGCTTGATGTTGTGATATCCATGTTTGTATTGACTGTTATGTCATGAAAAAGGGGAGGATTCGGGATACCCATTGCCTTATTAATATAGCTATTGTGTTATTTTGGAGTTGGAGTTTGAATCCTCGCTTAAAGCTGGTCTAACTGGTTTGTTTGTTTTGTTGTGAATGTTTGTTGTTGTTAGTAGTATGGAAAAGTCGATGGAAGAGTGGCAGTTGGGTAAGATGGTTGCTGCCTTGGGGCAGGTTGTTAAGGCATGGAATTCACCCTTTGGTAGAGGTGTTTTGCCTCAGTCTTCTGTGCTTGGGGTTGAGGTACTAAGACAGGAGGGAGAAGCTGGTTCTGTGATGAAGAGTTCATCATCTGTTGCTCAGGAGGTGTTGGGAACATCTCAGGCTGTGGTAAAGGTAAAGTCAGTGGATGTGCTGGCTGTGGAATGTGTGGGTTTGCCGAAGCAGCGTTTGCTTGATTTGGGTGCTGTGGAGTATCATGGCTCTTCACCGGAGATGTTTGAGGCCTGGTTGGCCAGTGTGGTTCTGATCTTGGATCAGGAAGGTTGTGATTATGCTTGTAAGCTGGGAAGTGTTGTTTCCTTGATGCTGGAGGATGCATGTGCCTGGTGGACATCTGTGGCGATGGCGTCACATATTTCTGATCTTGACTGGGATTTCTTTGTATCTGCCTTTTATGAAAGGTATCTTGGAGAGAAGTTTCCAAGGGTTGAGCAATGTGAGGGTAGTGCTGTTGTGGAGCAAGTGTTGCTTGAGCAAAGAGTGGAAGCTCAGCCACCGGTATGTGACCGTTGTGGAAGGCGCCATGTTGGAGGTTGTTGGGGCGCGGGTGCTTGTTGGAATTGTGGTTCTAAAATGCATGTTAAGCGTGATTGTTCCCTTGAGGTGAAGTCAGCTTTGGTGTTAGCCAAAGGGTCTCTGGAAGGTCGTGAGCACGGCCGAGGCAAGGTGCAGAGGTGGCGGAAAGAGCAGAAGGTTGTGAAGAGTTTGGGAAATGAGAATTGCTGGGAATGTGGGTCTGCTGGACATATGAGACGTGATTGTTTGATGTTGGCTCGGAACAACCAAGGTTCTTTACCGCAAGAGGTCGGTGGTGACCTTAGTGTGTTAGCTAGTGCTGCAGCAGTGCGGCAGGAGGAAGATGGTTCCGCGAGTAAGAGAGCTCGTCTGATGAAGCTTCAGGGTGGTGTTGTGTTTTCAGGTAACCTTGTTAAGTAATCTTTGCTTTAGTTACCCTGGTTTGGTTTCTTTTGGTTTTCCTTGCGTGGTAAGTTTAGTTTTGTTGCTAGCATGTTGGGGGTAATAGTTGTAGTTTGGAAATATCTTTGGGTGAAGAAGGCTTAAGTGAGTATCTTGTGGTTATGGTTGATGGTATGATGAAGTTACATAACTTAGAAGTGAGGTAGGAGGTTGTTCTTAGACGGATTCTGAGGATGTTATTGGAGGGTGTGAACTGGCATTCATGCACAGTTAAATCATTGATATATGCTATATTATATATGTTGGTCCATGCATACATGTGGCATGACATTAGAGGTTTTGCATACATGTGCATTAGGCATTGATAGGGCATGTTGGTGATCATGCATACGATGTTCACACTCGCCAATAACTAATCGAGTCTGTTAGTGTTGTGGTTGGGTTAGGTTGGATGATGGGTTTTTAGAGGTTGTTTTGGTGTTGGGTGAGAGTTAGAAGTAATAGAGTATATTAAGCTAGTGCTGGAGATAGTGAGAGTGGTATAGCCTGTTGATGGAAGGATAGTGTTTGTTACTTAAAGAGGGAGTTTAGTGGTTTGAATAGCTAAGTGGAAGGGGTAGCTCCTTGGTGCTAAGGATGTTGCAGTCTAGTGGTTGTGTTCCTAAGTGCTGAAGTAGCCTAGCATTTAAGTTGTTGTTGAAGGGTTGTGTTTGTAAGTGTTGGTTCTTAGTAACCTTCGAAGAGTTGAGAAGATGGTCTGTATGTTTTAGCTGGGCGATGTCCTAGTAGGGCAAGTGTTGTGGTTAAAGCTTGTGGTGGAAAGGTAATGAAAGATTGAAGGCCTGTGTTGTTTGAAAGGATTTTTGCTTGTTGGGAAGAATTCCTGAAGGAGGCTTTGGGAGTTGCAAGAGTTGTAGAAGCAGAGGAGTTTGCATAGTGGCTGTTTTGGATTGGTTGGTGTCACTGCGTAAACAAGTTTTGGGAGTTGAGTGTTACAGTGATGTGTGCTGTAAGAGTTGGATTCTTCAGGTTGATGTTTGGGCTGTGTACAGTCAGGATATGTGAGAGGTTAAGTTGTGGCTATCTTTGAATGTTCGGGATTTTGAGTGCAGTGGTGTTTGAGGCTGTGGTGTTGTCTTGCGTGTTGGTTTGAGAAGGTTGTGGTTCTCTTTTCGCCGGTTGAAATTTCGAGGACGAAATTTCCTAAGGGGGGGAGAGTTGTAACGCCCCGGTTTTGGGCTCGGAAGTTTTGGGCGTTGACCGGTTCGGTCAAAGTGCTGATCGAATATATAAGAGTGAATTTAGGAAAGCCTAGTTCGGGTTGCATTAAAAATATGGAAAAATGTTCTAAAATCATCTTTTAATATATGTAAGTGAATTGTGAAATCAATTTTGGAAAATGAGGTTTGGAAGGGTGACATTTTGGCTGGTGACCAAAATGTAATTTTTGAAAGTTTGGTGACTGTTTTATAAAGGGTTGAAACTTTGAATCTTTAAGGAGCTATTATTCCAAAAGTAGTTTCTCCAGATTTTTCTAAGATATTTTAAGGCTTTATTCTGATTTTTAAAGTTTATGAAATGTGGAGGGAAATCATTTTACCATTTCATAACTAACTTTTCATTTTCTCTCAATTTTCCTTTTCTCTCATTTTCTCTCCACCCAAACACTTTCTCTCCAGATTTTCTTCTCTGATTTTGTCATCTAAATCACTCATTTCAACTCTCTTTTGATTCCTAATCATCTTATCAACAAAACCTCTCAATTTGCAAGATTGTTTCATCAACACTTTCTCTCCAGATTTTCTTCTCTGATGAATTGTTGATGCAAGTATGTCTCATATATGTTGAATTGTATGTTGGTAAAGTTTGGTGGCTTTTGGAGCATGTTTGGTTGATCAATTGTGTGTTTGAGTGAGCAAAATGCTGCAATCTGTGCGGGCGTTTCAGAACAGATGACACCGTTTCGGAACGGGTGCCTCGCATGAACCCAGGCGTCCGAAACGGTTGACACCGTTCTGGAACGGTTTGGCTACTGCCAGTCCCCCGTTGCGGTACGCGTTGCGGAACGGCCCCGTGTTTCGAAACGGGCTCTGCCTGTTTCGGAACGGGTGACCGTTGGGTGCTGACATTGGCAGTTAAATGTTTCAGAATGTTTGCATTTTGGTCCTGAACCCTGTTTGTGCAATTGTATGAGCTTGGATTGTCCGTTTGAGCTGAAATTTGGCTGAGAAGCATGAAACATGATTAATTTTAAGTTGGTAACTTAAAATCTGGCTAAATCCTTAAAGTTTTCAGAATTTACAATTTGGTCCCTAAAAGTTGTAAATTGTTCAATTGGGTCCCTGTTTGATCTCTGATGTTTATGATCTTTGAGTATGCTGTTTGTATGATCACATCTAAGGTTAATGTGCATCTAGACAAGAGTAAAAAGAAAAAAAAGGGTCGTTAATCAAGGTTGACTTTCGGGTTGACTTTGGTTTTCCCCGTGTGACTTTCTTAATTCGGGTCAACCGTTTGGGCCGGGTTAAGGGGGTTACAGCATGCTTCCTAAACAAGCAACCCATTCAAGCATAATAACCTCCAATTCAAACATGTTATGGCCAAATACAAAACCAGCAATATCAACAACATTACACATACTTAGGGAGTACAACACATCTCCCAAAACAACCTTATGAGTTTCCCCTATTGCCAAATACCAAAAGCTAAATGTGTTCAATGAAACCTTTCCATACATGAGCTTAGTTTTCCCTTGGTTGCTTGCCTTCCTTGCTGCCCTCAAATCACCTTAATGTTCTGCATTATTGATTTAAGAAAACGAAAGAGAGCGTAAGCAAAAGCTTAGTGAGGAATGCTCATAAAAACCATTCAATAATGCATTTATAAAACACTTTATAAATCATGCTTCCAATCATTATTTGCACATGCTCAAAAGCATACTTAAACAAGCAATTCATGCTTCATATCATAACATGTCATATTGGCCACAAGTGATAAGTTTCATCATTTTAAAGCAATTTCAACATAAGACTCACACATGGACTTTTAAACACCATTGTGATCTTATAATTTCCAAGAGCCACACAAGGACTTTTAACCACCTTTGTACTCTTCCCAAGGACTTTTAAACACCTTGGCCCCAAGGACTTTTAAACACCTTGGCCCATGGACTTTTAAACACCATGGCAAGGACCACACAAGGAATTTTAACCACCTTTGTGTCCTTAACAAGAACCATCCAAGGACTTTTAACCACCTTGATGTTCTTAAGTAACAAGGCTCACTCAAGGACTTTTAACCACCTTAGTGACCTCAACAAGAATCATCATGTACTTTTAACCACCATGAAGTTCTTAGAAACCTCAAGGCTCACTCAAGGACTTTTAACCACCTTAGTGACCTTAACCTTTTCAAAACATCACTTGCCAATATACATCATTATCATCAAATAATCCACTGTTTTAAAGCATTAAACCAAGCCATGTTCATCATGCATTTATAAGCATCAAACCACATTTTAACCATGCTCAAAAACAAGGAACTCTTACCTTGAGCTTCCTTCAACATATGGCTTACAAAATCAGCAATAACCATGCTAAATCATGCTTTCAAAACAGAATTTAAAACATGCAATAAACCACATTGCATCACAACAAAACCATAGCCACCACTAGAGAGTATTTCCGAAAACTTACACTTGAGCTTAGCAAAGTTGTTTAGACTTAAACTAAGCTCCCAAGACATTGGTTTCAAAGCCGAAAACCCAATTTCACTCACCGATTCCACTTCACCTCTTCCGAAACACCAATCAAGCTCCCGAATCAACAACTCTTGGATCCAAGGATGACTCCCCTGTTTTAAACACATTAAAGCAGAGGATTAATGCATCATCATGCATTAATAGCTTCAATGAAAGCACCTAAACTCGCTGCTCTCATCCACACACCATTTTCGGCCACCAAACACAACCGAAAATGCATCCAAACCACTTCTCAACAAAGCCCAGCCATAAACCATCAACACTAAACATCCTTTAGCATCATTTAACATCTAAAAAGAACCTATTAACATCCTTATACCTCCAGCAACAACAGATCCACAAGATCACACCAAAAACAACCTAAAATCATAAGCTAAACTTAGGAATTTCAACCTATCCAGGATTGCATTAATCAAAACTCAATTCCTTATCAAATTAACATTCATTAATCATCATTTTAACACCTTAAAACACTGCTTTAACAGATCCAACGAAAATTCATCAAAAATCACCAAATCTTGCATTTTAAGCCAAGATCCATTTAGCAACTCAAAATCCATTTATAAAACATCAATTAAGGATTGAGAACTTAGGAATTTCAGTAAAGAACTGAGAGTTTAGAGGAGAAGGACGTTCTTACCTCCAAACTTGAGTTTCTCCTCTTTTGGAACCAAAAACCTTGATGAATCAAGTAGCAAATTGAGAGGTTTTGAAGATGTGATGATTAAGAATCAAAAGAGAGTTGAAAGGAGAGATTTAGGTGACAAAATCAGATCAATTTCTCTGGAGAGAAAGTGTTTGGGTTGAGAGAAAATGAGAGAAAGGAAATTGAGGAAAATAGGGAGTTAGTTGCAAAAATATCTAAAATGATTTTCCCTCCTCTTTTCTATATCTTTAAAATCAGAATTAAGTCTTAAAATATCTTAGAAAAATCTGGAGAAACTCCCTTTGGGTAAATAGCTCCTTAAAGATTCAAAGTTTCAATCATTTCTAAAACAGTCACGCAACTTTCAAAAATTACATTTTGGTCACTAGCCAAAATGTCACTCTTCCAAACCTCATTTTTCAAAATTGATTTCACAGTTCACTTATATATATATTAAAAGATGATTTTAGAACATTTTTCCATATTTTTAATGCAACCCGAACTAGGCTTTCCTAATTTCACCCTTTTTAGATTCGAACAGCACTTTGACCGAACCGGTCAACGCCCAAAACTACTAAGCCCAAAACCGGGGCGTTACAAGTCTTCAGCTAGGCGAGGTGGTGGAGGGCAAGGTGCGCCTGCTCAGGGAGACATGGTGAGAGTTGATCCGAACACATGTTTGACATGTGGGTCGCGTGGACACCTGAGGCGTGATTGTCCTCGAGCGGCTAGGGAGGTTCAGGCTCCTTTTGTGGTGACCGGTAACTCATGCTGGAATTGTGGTTCGACGTATCATATGAGGAGGGAGTGTCCTCTGTTGGCCGGTGGTGGCCAGGGACGTGCTCCTGGAGTTGTTGCACCACAGAGAGGTCGTGGGCGCGGCCGTGGCAACTTTCAGCGCAGAGAGGATGGTGGAAGGAATGTGGCTCATGTGGTAGCTGTTCAGCCTGAGGGTGGTGGCCAGGCCAGAGTGTATGCTCAGAGGGAGGGGAGGAATGACACGGATGTGATCGCAGGTACTTTCACTTTGCAATCCTTGTCATTACTTTCCTTGATTGATTATGGATCTACACACTCATACATATTGCGTGAGCATGCTCAATTGCTTGGTTTGCCTGTTGAGTCTTTGGATGTTGGTATGTGTGTAACTAGTTCTTTTGGTGAGACTGTTCTGACTCGAAAGCTTTTTAGAAGATGTCCCTTGGTTGTGCAAGATCATGTTTTTCATGTTGATCTTATGGAATTGCCTTTCTATGGTTTTGATGTAATCCTTGGTATGGATTGGCTTGTTGAGCATCGAGCTGTAGTGGATTTTGAGAATAAGTGAGTTTCGTTGAAACTTGCAGATGATTATGAGGTAGTTGTGGTTGGTGAGAATGTGAAGTTTCTTGCCAATGTGGTGTCTACATTGGAAGCGAGCCGGATGCTGAGGCAAGGTTGTGAAGCTTACCTAGCCTTTGTGATGAATCCTAGCTCTAAAGAGTTGCGTGTGCAAGATATCAGGATTGTGCGAGAGTTTCCTGGTGTGTTTCCGGAGGAGTTGCTTGGATTGCCTCCTAATCGCGAAGTGGAGTTTGGGATTAAGCTGTATGAAAACACAACTCCAGTGTCCATTACTCCTTATCGAATGGCACCTAAAGAGTTGAAGGAGCTGAAGACCCAACTTCAGGAGTTGCTTGATCGTGGTTTCATTCGGCTGAGTGTGTCGCCTTGGGGTGCACCGGTCTTGTTTGTGAAGAAAAAGGATGGCACTATGAGAATGTGCATTGATTACCGTCAGCTTAACAAGTTGACTATCAAGAATCGGTACCCATTGCCTTGAATTGATGATCTTTTTGATCAATTTCGGGGAGCGGCTGTGTTCTCTAAAATTGGCTTAAGGTCAGGGTATTACCAGTTGAAGGTGAAGGATGTGGATGTGCCAAAGACAGCTTTCAGGACGAGGTATGGGCACTATGAGTTCCTTGTGATGTCGTTTGGTTTGACGAATGCTCTTGCAGCTTTCATGGACATGATGAATAGAGTGTTCCATGAATACTTGGATAAATTTGTTGTGGTGTTCATTGATGATATCCTCGTGTATTCTCGTACTGAGGAGGAGCATGAAGGGCATTTGAGAATTGTGTTACAGGCCTTGTTGGAGAATCAGCTTTATGCCAAGCTGAGCAAGTGTGAGTTCTGGCTTATAGAAGTTGTGTTTCTTGGTCATGTGGTTTCTGCTGAAGGAATACGTGTTGATCCTCAGAAGATTGAGGCAGTGATGAATTGGAAGCCTCCTAAGTCTGTTCATGAAGTTCGTAGTTTCCTTGGTTTGGCGGGATACTATCGGAGGTTCGTGGATGGGTTTTCAAAGATTGTTGCACCTTTGACGAAGTTGCTGCAGAAGGATGTTAAGTATGAGTGGACGGATGCGAGACAGCAGGCTTTTGAGAAGCTTAAGGCAACTTTGACACAAGCTCCTATCTTGGTTCAACCTGAATCAGGGAAAGAGTTTGTGGTGTATAGTGATGCGTCCTACGTTGGTTTGGGATGTGTGTTGATGCAAGAGGGTAAGGTGGTGGCTTATGCATCGCGGCAGTTGAAGGTGCATGAGCGCAATTATCCTACGCATGACATTGAGTTAGCTGCGGTGGTTTTTGCTTTGAAAATTTGGAGACATTACCTGTATGGTGAGAAGTGTACTGTGTACACGGACCACAAGAGTTTGAAGTATCTGATGTCTTAGAAAGAGTTGAATCTTAGGCAACGACGTTGGGTGGAGTTGCTTAAAGATTATGATTTGACGATCGAGTACCATCCGGGTAAAGCTAATGTTGTAGCGGATGCTTTGAGTAGGAAGGTAGCTGTGGAGTTGAGGGCTATGTTTGCCAGTTTGAGTATTTCGCGTGATGGTGGTCTTGTGGCTGAGTTGCAAGTGAAACCATCCTTGGTTCAGTTGATTAAGGAAAAGCAGTTGTTGGATGATTCTTTGGTGCCACATGTTCAGGATATTGCGGGGGTAGGCCATCAGATTTCTGCTTTAATGATGATGGAGTGTTATGCTTTGGGAGTCGGATAGTAGTGCCCAATGATGTTGATTTGAGGCGTGCTATTCTGACTGAAGGTCATAGTAGTCCTTTTGCTATGCACCCTGGTAGTACTAAGATGTATCGTGATCTTCGTGATGAGTACTATTGGGTGGGTTTAAAGAAAGATGTTGCTGAGTTTGTAAGCAAGTGCTTGGTATGTCAGCGAGTTAAAGCTGAGCATCAGTTTCCTTCAGGGTTGTTGCAACCGTTGAGGATTCCTGAGTGGAAGTGGGAAAGGATTACCATGGACTTTGTGTCTGGTTTGTCCTTGTCGCCATCGAAGAAGAATTCGGTGTGGGTGATTGTGGATCGTCTGACGAAGTGTGCGCATTTCTTGCCTGTGCATACTACGTACACTTTGGATAAGCTTGTGGAGCTGTACATTGCTGAGATTGTGCGGCTGCATGGTGTGCCTAAGTCGATTGTGTCGGATAGAGATCCGAGGTTTACATCGCGTTTCTGGCAGTGTTTGCATCAGGCTTTGGGTACACGGTTGAATTTCAGTACATCTTATCATCCGCAGTCGGATGGGCAGTCTGAGCGTGTTATCCAGGTGTTGGAGGATATGTTGAGGTGCTGCGTGATTGAGTTTCAGGGTTCTTGGGAGAAACATTTGCCTTTGGTGGAGTTTGCCTATAACAATAGTTATCAGGCAAGTATTCAAATGGCACCTTATGAAGCTTTGTACGGGAGGAAGTGTAGGACTCCTCTTTGTTGGGCTGAAACGGGCCAGAAGTTGGTTTCGATGCCAGCTTTGTTGAAAGGAACCACAGAGAAGGTGAAGCTCATTTGTGAGCGTTTGAAGGCAGCTTCTGATCGGCAAAAGTCTTACGCCGATTTGAAGCGTAAGGAGATTGAATATGCGGTGGGTGACCGTGTGTTTTTGAAAGTTTCGCCTTGGAAAAAGGTGATGAGGTTTGGCCGAAAGGGTAAATTGATCCATAGGTACATTGGACCATTTAGACCTGCTCGTCCGGAACCTCTACAAAAAGGACCGCAAAAATGTTTTATTCAAATATTAGGAGTTCAAATAATTGATTAGGAGCTTTTCAACACAATTATATTGCAAAACCACAATTTATGTACTTTTACTCAGTTAAAATTCCAACGGGTCCATTGAAAGGCCCATTTCGACCTGCTCGTCCGAAACCTCTACAAAAAGGACTGCAAAACAAGTTTTAATCAAATTTTAGGAGTTCATGTAATTGATTAGGAGCTTTTCAACACAATTATATTGCAAAACCGCAATTTCTGTACTTTTTACTCAGTTAAAATTCCAACGGGTCCATTGAAAGGCCCATTTAAACCTGCTCATCCGAAAACTCTACAAAAAGGACCGCAAAACAAGTTTTAATCAAATATTATGAGTTCAAATAATTGATTAGGAGCTTTTCAACACAATTATATTGCAAAAACACAATTTCTGTACTTTTTACTCAGTTAAAATTCCAACGGGTCCATTGAAAGGCCCATTTCGACCCGCTCGTCCGAAACCTCTACAAAAAGGACTGCAAAACAAGTTTTAATCAAATTTTAGGAATTCATGTAATTGATTAGGATCTTTTCAACACAATTATATTGCAAAACCGTAATTTCTGTACTTTTTACTCATTTAAAATTCCAACGGGTCCATTGAAAGGCCCATTTAGACCTGCTCGTCCGAAACCTCTACAAAAAGGACCGCAAAACAAGTTTTAATCAAATCTTAGGAGTTCATGTAATTGATTAGCAGCTTTTCAACACAATTATATTGCAAAACCGCAATTTCTGTACTTTTTACTCAGTTAAAATTCCAACGGGTCCATTGAAAGGCCTATTTAGACCTGCTCGTCCGAAACCTCTATAAAAAGGACCGCAAAAATGTTTTAATAAAATATTAGGAGTTCAAATAATTGATTAGGAGCTTTTCACACAATTATATTGCAAAACCTCAATTTCTGTACTTTTTACTAAGTTAAAATTCTAACGGGTCCATTGAAAGGCCCATTTAGACCTGCTCGTCCGAAACCTCTACAAAAAGGACTACAAAACAAGTTTTAATCAAATTTTAGGAGTTCATGTAATTGATTAGGAGCTTTTCAACACAATTATATTGCAACACCTCAATTTATGTACTTTTTACTCAGTTAAAATTCCAACGGGTCGGTTCAAAAAAAATTCTAACGGGTCCATTGAAAGGCCCATTTCGACCCGCTCGTCCGAAACCTCTACAAAAAGGACTGCAAAACAAGTTTTAATCAAATTTTAGGAATTCATGTAATTGATTAGGAGCTTTTCAACACAATTATATTGCAAAACCGCAATTTCTGTACTTTTTACTCAGTTAAAATTCTAACAAGTCCATTGAAAGGCCCATTTAGACCTGCTCATCCGAAACCTCTACAAAAAGGACCGCAAAAAAAGTTTTAATCAAATATTATGAGTTCAAATAATTGATTAGGAGCTTTTCAACACAATTATATTGCAAAAACACAATTTTTGTACTTTTTACTCAGTTAAAATTCCAAGGGTCCATTGAAAGGCCCATTTCGACCCGCTCGTCCGAAACCTCTACAAAAAGGACTACAAAACAAGTTTTAATCAAATTTTAGGAGTTCATGTAATTTATTAGGAGCTTTTCAACACAATTATATTGCAAAACCGCAATTTCTGTACTTTTTACTCAGTTAAAATTCCAACGGGTCCATTGAAAGTCCCATTTAGACCTGCTCGTCCGAAACCTCTACAAAAAGGACCGCAAAACAAGTTTTAATCATATATTAGGAGTTCAAATAATTGATTAGGAGCTCTCCAACACAATTATATTGCAAAATCACAATTTATGTACTTTTTACTCAGTTAAAATTCCAACGGGTCCATTGAAAGGCCCATTTCGACCCGCTCGTCCGAAACCTCTACAAAAAGGACTGCAAAACAAGTTTTAATCAAATTTTAGGAGTTCATGTAATTGATTAGGAGCATTCCAACACAACTATATTGCAAAACCTCAATTTCTGTACTTTTTACTAAGTTAAAATTCCAACGGGTCCATTGAAAGGCCCAATTCGACCCGCTCGTCCGAAACCTCTACAAAAAGGACGGCAAAACAAGTTTTAATCAAATTTTAGGAATTCATGTAATTGATTAGGAGCTTTTCAACACAATTATATTGCAAAACCGCAATTTATGTACTTTTTACTTAGTTAAAATTCCAACGGGTCCATTGAAAGGCCCATTTCGACCCGCTCGTCCGAAACCTCTACAAAAAGGACTGCAAAACAAGTTTTAATCAAATTTTAGGAGTTCATGTAATTGATTAGGAACTTTTCAACACAATAATATTGCAAAACCTCAATTTCTGTATTTTTTACTCATTTAAAATTCGAACGGGTCCATTGAAAGGCCCATTTCGACCCGCTCGTCCGAAACCTGTACAAAAAGGACTGCAAAACAAGTTTTAATCAAATTTTAGGAGTTCATGTAATTGATTAGGAGCTTTTCAACACAATTATATTGCAAAACCTCAATTTATGTACTTTTTACTCCGTTAAAATTCCAACGGGTCCACTGAAAGGCCAATTTCGACCCGCTCGTCCAAAACCTCTACAAAAAGGACTGCAAAACAAGTTTTACTCAAATTGTAGGAGTTCATGTAATTGATTAGGATCTTTTCAACACAATTATATTACAAAACCTCAATTTATGTACTTTTTACTCATTTAAAATTCCAACGGGTCCATTGAAAGGCCCATTTCGACCCGCTCGTCCGAAATCTCTACAAAAAGGACTGCAAAACAAGTTTTAATCAAATTTTAGGAATTCATGTAATTGATTAGGAGCTTTAAAACACAATTATATTGCAAAACCATAATTTTTGTACTTTTTACTAAGTAGAAATTCCAGCGGGTCCATTGAAAGTCCCATTTAGACCTGCTCGTCAGAAACCTTTACAAAAAGGACCGCAAAACAAGTTTTAATCATATATTAGGAGTTCAAATAATTGATTAGGAGCTTTCCAAAACAATTATATTGCAAAACCGCAATTTATGTACTTTTTACTCAGTTAAAATTCCATCGGGTCCATTGAAAGGCCCATTTCGACCCACTCGTCCGAAACCTCTACAAAAAGGACGGCAAAACAAGTTTTAATCAAATTTTAGGAATTCATGTAATTTATTAGGAGCTTTTCAACACAACTATATTGCAAAACCTCAATTTATGTACTTTTTACTCAGTTAAAATTCCAACGGGTCCATTGAAAGGCCCATTTCGACCCGCTCGTCCGAAACCTCTACAAAAAGGACGGCAAAACAAGTTTTAATCAAATTTTAGGAATTCATGTAATTTATTAGGAGCTTTTCAACACAATTATATTGCAAAACCGCAATTTATGTACTTTTTACTCAGTTAAAATTCCAACGGGTCCTTCGAAAGGCCCATTTCGACCCGCTCGTCCGAAACCTCTACAAAAGGACTGCAAAACAAGTTTTAATCAAATTTTAGGAGTTCATGTAATTGATTAGGAGCTTTTCAACACAATTATATTGCAAAACCTCAATTTCTGTACTTTTTACTCATTTAAAATTCCAAAGGGTCCATTGAAAGGACCATTTCGACCCGCTCGTCCGAAACCTCTACAAAAAGGACTACAAAACAAGTTTTAATCAAATTTTAGGAGTTCATGTAATTGATTAGAAGCTTTTCAACACAATTATATTGCAAAACCTCAATTTATGTACTTTTTACTCATTTAAAATTCCAACGGGTCCATTGAAAGGCCCATTTCGACCCGCTCGTCCGAAACCTCTACAAAAATGACTGGAAAACAAGTTTTAATCAAATTTTAGGAGTTCATGTAATTGATTAGGAGCTTTTCAACACAACTATATTGCAAAACCTCAATTTATGTACTTTTTACTTAGTTAAAATTCCAACGGGACCATTGAAAGGCCCATTTCGACCGGGTCGTCCGAAACCTCTACAAAAAGGACGGCAAAAAAAGTTTTAATCAAATTTTAGGAGTTCATGTAATTGATTAGGAGCTTTTCAACACAATTATATTGCAAAAACGCAATTTATGTACTTTTTACTCAGTTAAAATTCCAACGGGTCCATCGAAAGGCCCATTTCGACCCGCTCGTCCGAAACCTCTACAAAAAGGACCGCAAAACAAGTTTCAATCAAATATTAGGAGTTCAAATAATTGATTAGGAGCTTTTCAACACAATTATATTGCAAAACCGCAATTTATGTACTTTTATTCAGTTAAAATTCCAACGGGTCCATTGAAAGGCCCATTTCGCCCGTTCGTCCGAAACCTCTACAAAAAGGACTGCAAAACAAATTTTTATCAAATTTTAGGAGTTCATGTAATTGATTAGGAGATTTTCTACACAATTATATTGTAAAACCTCAATTTCTGTACTTTTTACTCAGTTAAAATTCCAACGGGTCCATTGAAAGGCCCATTTAGACATACTCGTCCGAAACCTCTACAAAAAGTACCGCAAAAATGTTTTATTCAAATATTAGGAGTTCAAATAATTGATTAGGAGCTTTTCAACACAATTATATTGCAAAACCGCAATTTATGTACTTTTACTCAGTTAAAATTCCAACGGGTCCATTGAAAGGCCCATTTCGACCCGCTCGTCCGAACCTCTACAAAAAGGACTGCAAAACAAGTTTTAATCAAATTTTAGGAGTTCATGTAATTGATTAGGAGCTTTTCAATACAATTATATTGCAAAACCTCAATTTCTGTACTTTTTACTTAGTTAAAATTCCAACGGGTCCATTGAAAGGCCCATTTAGACTTGCTTGTCCGAAACTTCTACAAAAAGGACCGCAAAACAAGTTTTAATCAAATTTTAGGAATTCATGTAATTTATTAGGAGCTTTTCAACAAAATTATATTGCAAAACCATAATTTCTATTCTTTTTACTCAGTTAAAATTCCAATGGGTCCTTTGAAAGGTCCATTTAGACCTGCTCGTCCGAAACCTCTACAAAAAAGACCGCAAAACAAGTTTTAATCAAATATAAGGAGTTCAAATAAATGATTAGGAGATTTTCAACACAATTATATTGCAAAACCGCAATTTCTGTACTTTTTACTCAGTTAAGATTCCAACGGGTCCATTGAAAGGCCCATTTCGACCAGCTCGTCCGAAACCTCTACAAAAAGGACCGCAAAAATATTTTATTCAAATATTAGGAGTTCAAATAATTGATTAGGAGCTTTTCAACACAATTATATTGCAAAACCTCAATTTCTGTACTTTTTACTCTATTAAAATTCCGACGGGTCCATTGAAAGGCCAATTTAGACCTGCTCGTCTGAAACCTCTACAAAAAGGACCGCAAAAATCTTTTATTCAAATATTAGGAGTTCAAATAATTTATTAGGAGCTTTTCAACACAATTATATTGCAAAACCTCAATTTCTGTACTTTTTACTCAGTTAAAATTCCAACGGGTCCATTGAAAGGCCAATTTAGACCTGCTCGTCCGAAACCCATACAAAAAGGACCGCAAAAATGTTTTATTCAAATATTAGGAGTTCAAATAATTTATTAGGAGCTTTTCAACACAATTATATTGCAAAACCTCAATTTCTGTACTTTTTACTCATTTAAAATTCCAACGGGTCCATTGAAAGGCCCATTTAGACCCTCTCATCCGAAACCTCTACAAAAAGGACTGCAAAAATGTTTAATTCTAATATTAGGAGTTCAAATAATTGATTAGGAGCTTTTCAACACAATTATATTGCAAAACCTCAATTTCTATACTTTTTACTCAGTTAAAATTCCAACGGGTCCATTGAAAGGCCCATTTCGACCCGCTCGTCTGAAACCTCTACAAAAGGTCTGCAAAACAAGTTTTAGTCAAATTTTAGGAATTCATGTAATTGATTAGGAGCTTTTCAACACAATTATATTGCAAAACCGCAATTTCTGTACTTTTTACTCAGTTATAATTCCAACGGGTCCATTGAAAGGCCCATTTAGACCTGCTCGTCTGAAACCTCTACAAAAAGGACCACAAAACAAGTTTTAATCAAATATTAGGACTTCATGTAATTGATTAGGAGATTTTCAACACAATTATATTGCAAAACCGCAATTTCTGTACTTTTTACTCAGTTAAAATTCCAACGGGTCCATTGAAAGGCCCATTTCGACCCGCTCGTCCGAAACCTCTACAAAAAGGACTGCAAAACATGTTTTAATCAAATTTTAGGAGTTCATGTAATTGATTAGGAGCTTTTCAACACAATTATATTGCAAAACCTTAATTTCTGTACTTTTCACTCAGTTAAAATTCCAACGGTTCCATTGAAAGGCCCATTTAGACCTGCTCGTCCGAAACCACTACAAAAAGGACCGCAAAAATCTTTTATTCAAATATTAGGAGTTCAAATAATTGATTAGGTGCTTTTCAACACAATTATATTGCAAAACCTCAATTTCTATACTTTTTACTCATTTAAAATTCCAACGGGTCCATTGAAAGGCCCATTTCGACCCGCTCGTCCGAAACCTCTACAAAAGGACTGCAAAACAAGTTTTAATCAAATTTTAGGAGTTCATGTAATTGGTTAGGAGCTTTTCAACACAATTATATTGCAAAACCGCAATTTCTGTACTTTTTACCCAGTTAAAATTCCAACGGGTCCATTGAACGGCCCATTTAGACATGCTTGTCCGAAACCTCTACACAAAGGATGGCAAAACAAGTTTTAATCAAATATTCGGAGATCAAATAATTGATTAGGAGCTTTTCAACACAATTATATTGCAAAACCGCAATTTATGTACTTTTACTCAATTAAAATTCCAACGGGTCCATTGAAAGGCCCATTTCGACCCACTCGTCCGAAACCTCTACAAAAAGGACTGCAAAACAAGTTTTAGTCAAATTTTAGGAGTTTATGTAATTGATGAGGAGATTTTCAACACAATTATATTGCAAAACCTCAATTTCTGTACTTTTTACTCAGTAAAAATTCCAATGGGTCCATTGAAAGGCCCATCTAGACCTGCTCGTCTGAAAACTCTACAAAAAGGACTGCAAAAATGTTTTCTTCAAATATTAGGAGTTCAAATAATTGATTGGAAGCATTTCAACACAATTATATTGCAAAACCGCAATTTATGTACTTTTACTCAGTTAAAATTCCAACAGGTCCATTGAAAGGCCCATTTCGACTCGCACGTCCGAAACCTCTATAAAAAGGACTGCAAAAGAAGTTTTAATCAAATTTTAGGAGTTCATGTAATTGATTAGGAGCTTTTCAACACAATTATATTGCAAAACCTCAATATATGTACTTTTTACTCAGTTAAAATTCCAACGGGTCCATTGAAAGGCCCATTTCGACCCGCTCGTCCAAAACCTCTACAAAAAAGACTACAAAACAAGTTTTAATCAAATCTTTGGAGTTCATGTAATTGATTAGGAGCTTTTCAACACAATTATATTGCAAAACCGCAATTTCTGTACTTTTTACTCTGTTAAAATTCCAACGGGTCCATTGAAAGGCCAATTTAGACCTGCTCGTCTGAAACCTCTACAAAAAGGACCGCAAAAATCTTTTATTCAAATATTAGGAGTTCAAATAATTGATTTAGAGCTTTTCAACACAATTATATTGCAAACCCGCAATTTATGTACTTTTACTCAGTTAAAATTCCAACGGGTCCATTGAAAGGCCCATTTCGACCTGCTCGTCCGAAACCTCTACAAAAAGGACTGCAAAACAAGTTTTAATCAAATTTTAGGAGTTCATGTAATTGATTAGGAGCTTTTCAACACAATTATATTGCAAACCTTAATTTCTGTACTTTTTACTCAGTTAAAATTCTAACGGGTCCATTTAAAGGCCCATTTAGACATGCTCGTCCGAAACCTATACAAAAAGGACCGCAAAAATGTTTTATTCAAATATTAGGAGTTGAAATAATTGATTAGGAGCTTTTCAATACAATTATATTGCAAAACCTCAATTTCTGTACTTTTTACTCATTTAAAATTCCAACGGGTCCATTGAAAGGCCCATTTCGACCCGCTCGTCTGAAACCTCTACAAAAACGATCGCAAAAATGTTTTATTCTAATATTAGGAGTTAAAATAATTGATTAGGAGCTTTTCAACACAATTATATTGCAAAACCGCAATTTCTGTACTTTTTACTCAGTTAAAATTCGAACGAGTCCATTAGAAGGCCCATTTCGACCCGCTCGTCCGAAACCTCTACAAAAAGGACTGCAAAACAAGTTTTATTCAAATTTTAGGAGTTCATGTAATTGATTAGGAGCTTTTCAACACAATTATATTGCTAAACCTCAATTTATGTACTTTTTACTCAGTTAAATTTCCAACGGGTCCATTGAAAGGCCCATTTTGACCCGCTCGTCTGAAACCTCTACAAAAGGACTGCAAAACAAGTTTTAATCAAACTTTAGGAATTCATGTAATTGATTAGGAGCTTTTCAACACAATTATATTGCAAAACCGCAATTTCTGTACTTTTTACTCAGTTATAATTCCAACGGGTCCATTGAAAGGCCCATTTAGACCTGCTCGTCCGAAACCTCTACAAAAAGGACCGCAAAACAAGTTTTAATCAAATATTAGGAGTTCATGTAATTGATTAGGAGATTTTCAACACATTTATATTGCAAAACCGCAATTTCTGTACTTTTTACTCAGTTAAAATTCCAACGGGTCCATTGAAAGGCTCATTTCGACCCGCTCATCCGAAACCTCTACAAAAAGGACTGCAAAACAAGTTTTAATCAAATTTTAGGAGTTCATGTAATTGATTAGGAGCTTTTCAACACAATTATATTGCAAAACTTCAATTTATGTAGTTTTCACTCAGTTAAAATTCCAACGGGTCCATTGAAAGGCCCATTTAGACCTGCTCGTCTGAAACCTCTACAAAAAGGACCGCAAAAATCTTTTATTCAATTATTAGGAGTTCAAATAATTGATTAGGAGCTTTTCAACACAATTATATTGCAAAACCTCAATTTTTGTACTTTTTACTCAGTTAAAATTCAAACGGGTGCCCCTGCTCCAAAGAAAAAGTCTAAAATAACAACCCGAGGCCGGGTGTGTTACTTCGAGCCAGCTGGCCCATCAACCATGCCCTCGATGGCTATCACCGGTACACCTTCCTTTCTATATATTTCCTCCTTAAGGGATTGGATCATCTCTTTTCCTTTTCTTTATGCATTGCATGCTGCATGCATTTTTATGAAAATCACACTCAATTTTCTCCATTTCCTCACCTTTTCCCAGGTGCAGGACCATCAACAAAGAAACCAGCCACAACCGGTATCTTTAAATAATTTTTATGCACTTTTAGATAATTATAATACACTTTTCTTAGTAGGAATGTTTTCTACTATTTATCCTCACTGCTATCTCCTTCATTTCTTCTCCACAAGAACATATCGAAAAGGAAAATCGGTGGCTGTTGCTGACGCCGCCTCAGCCACAAATTTGTCGGATTCTGCAGCCTCTGAACCGATGGAAGAGACTACTGCTGTGCCCATAGCTGCCGATGCTGCTAAGGCCCCTGATGCTGTGGCACCTACGGGTGCGGACGCGCTGCTGGAACAGACGGCCCCAGTCACCGCTGATGCGCCGATGGCGGACGCGGGGAGCGATCCCACGAGACAGCACACCTCACCCACTGGTGGCATATCAATTGAGCCTCTCGATGTAGCCCCTCTTGCTGTAATACCTGCTGATGCGGAATCAGCCAACACTGGAGCTCCCAACACTGCCCAAGCCGCAGGGATTGATGATGCATCATCCACCCCGCCCGACAAACGATTTGTGTTGATTGATGGTGAAGGCTTCCCGGTGCCCACTACAGTGCCTGCCAAATCTACTACTGCTGGTCACGGCAGCAATGCTTATGTCAATCCGGATTTTGAGGATTGGCTTGCTACCACCTCGAGCCCACCGAAAGGTGCCATAGAACCCCGTAAGGCAAAGCGCAGCCCTCCCTTGGCTGCACCCACAACGGCTAAGCGCCCACGCACCTCACCAAAGGTTTCAGCAAGGCCGACAAAACCCGGAGCACCAACTGAAAAGACTACCAAACACACTAAAGCTAGGATGAGCAGCAAAATCTCTTCGGTGGTGGTTGATATTCAACCTCGCCGAGAGAAATGAGGCTCTTGTGCCGGAACTGCCGTGGGCTTGGTTCACCATAGGCAGTTCGAGGGCTTGTTTCACTGGTCCAGAAATTAGAACCTTCAATTATTTTTTTATCTGAGACTCGGTTGTTTAATTTTAATTTTGAACGTTTAAAACTTTCTCTATAAATAACGGGCTGCTTCCATGTGAAAAGCAGCCCAACTTGCTCTGGTTTGTTATTGTTTTGGAATAATAATATGACTATGAATCTTTTATCGTATTATGATCGTCACATTGATTCCACTATAACATCTTCTAATGATTGCTTTCGATTCACCGGCGTCTATGGGTACGCAGAAACTAGCATGAAATATAAAACGTGGGAACTCATAGACTCTCTTCGTAACAATTCCCCGTTGCCTTGGCTAATTGGTGGGGACCTAAACGACATTTTATCCGACTCTGAAAAACAAGGCGGATGTCGTAGACCGCAATCACAAATCACCAATTTTAGAGATTGCCTTGCCCGCAATAGGATTTTTGATTGCAAACCATGCTCGGGATGCCAAATGTCACACCCGTTTGTGAACGTCTAGATCGATACCTTGCATGTAATGCATGGCTCAATGCCCACTTAACATTCCAATGTAGGAATGTTTTCTCTCCAAATTCCGATCATTATGTCATTCTCTTGGATACCAAACGTGCTACACCTCGTGAGGACCGTTCCCAGCATGATGGTGATCATTTTCGCTTTGAGTCTTGCTGGGCAAATGACCCATCATGTATTAACGCCTTTCACCAGGCATGGTCAAAAGCGTCGGGCACCCTCCTTGACAAACTGACTATTGTTGGGAACCACTTACATGATTGGAAAACGACTCGTCATTTCAACTCCAACAACCGCATCACTGAGCTTCAACGTTAGATCAATTCTTACATGCGTAGACGACAGCTGTCACCTGACATGCTGCTCAATCTACGAGATGTGAAGTTGGAACTTTGACGCCTTTTGGATGCAAGGGAAGCCTACTCGGCCCAGCGTTCTCGTGTTACCTGGCTATTGCAAGGTGACAAGAACACTTCCTTCTTCCATGCCAGAGCGTCTAAACGAAGGAAAAAGAACACTATACGTGGTCTCTTTGATGTAAACCAAACATGGCATACCGAGAAGACTGAGCTTCTTCGGATTGCCTCGGATTATTTCCAGGTTTTGTTTACATCATCTAGTCCGACTTCCTCTCCACTTCTTCGGGAACACATTAGCCCAGTCGTTAATGTTGAAATGAACGACTCGTTGCTTCGACCCTTCACTACAGACGAGGTAATCACAACTTTTCGAGATATCGGCCCTAGGAAAGCTCCGGGTTTTGATGGCTTCCCCAGTAGTTTCTATAGGCAATACTGGGATGTCATTGGGCCCGAATTCGTCCAACTTTGTTTGCGTCTCTTACGAGGGGAAAAGAACATGGCAACGGTTAACAAAGCGATTATTGTCCTCATCCCGAAGGTGCCTGACGCTTCCAACATGCGTCAATTTCGGCCGATCAGTTTATGCACTGTCATTTACAAAACCATCGCCAAGGTTCTTGTAAATCGAATCAAACCTATCTTACCATCTTGTATAAGTGATGCGCAAGCCGCTTTTGTTAGTGGCAGGAACATCACTGACAATATTCTGATCGCACATGAACTTGTTCATACCCTCCATTCTAATAACGCTTCGATCTATCAAGGGGCTGCCTTGAAATTAGATATGGAGAAGGCCTTCGATAAGGTTGAATGGTCTTTTCTTAAAGACGTGATGCTACGTATGGAATTTGTGCCCAACTGGGTACAGTTACTGCTCCGTTGCGTATCAACTGTTTCCTTCTCAGTCCGTCTTAATGGCGCTCTATCCCAAGAGTTCTTTCCTACTAGGGGAATTCGGCAAGGCGACCCTCTCTCACCTTTCCTCTTCTTAATATGCTCCCAAGGGCTTTCAGCGGCACTTGAGGCCGAACAGCAAGCGGGACGACTAGTTGGATTGCAGGCCAATCGGCGTGGGCCGCGGATTAATCATCTACTCTTTTCGGACGACAGTATTGTCTTCGTCTGTAATTGCCCAACGGAAGTCGAGCGATTGAAGGAGATTCTTCGTTTGTATGAATCATCCTCAGGCCAATCTGTCAACTTTTCTAAGTCAACTGCCTTTTGTAGCTCTTCCTGCTCGACGGACTTCTCACAAGCCCTTCAGCATACTCTTGGAATCCGTTTGGTTGACGACCCTGGAACTTATCTGGGGGTCCCTCTTCTCGTTGGGAGGAATCGAACGGCCAGTCTTGGGTTTATTCATGACAAAGTCAACTCACGCATGGCTAAATGGGATACTGACTTGCTTTCATATAGTGGGCGTGCAGTTCTAATAAAATCAGTGGCGCAAGCTTTACCTCAGTACGTCATGTCATGCTATTTTCTTCCGCAAAACATTGTGGACGACGCAACACGCTCAATTCGCCGTTACTGGTGGTCGGGCAGGAGTAACAAAAAAGGATGGCCTATGCTATCCTGGAATACCACGTGTACACCCAAAGCCGCTGGGGGTATGGGCTTTCGTGACTTACGGGACTTAAATATTGCTCTT
Organism: Hibiscus tridactylites; assembly: GCA_958450335.1. NCBI lineage: Eukaryota > Viridiplantae > Streptophyta > Magnoliopsida > Malvales > Malvaceae > Hibiscus > Hibiscus tridactylites. The sequence goes on from OY288270.1 coordinate 46,601,772, forward strand.
CTTTGGAAGCAAATCTGGCGACTGATTCACTCGCCTGATTCCCTGCTTGCAAGAGTCATGCGATCACGCTATTACCCCTCCGGTAATATTCTAGATGCAAAGGCTGACCAGCGCGCCTCATTTGCTTGGCGAGGTATATGGCAAGCCTTGCAACGCTTGCAGCCGGGTTTTTTTTTGGAGGCCTGGTGTTGATAGTCGTATACGTATCCACCGTGAACATTGGGGTGGGTCAGCTGGTCTCTCCTTTTTTTTGGTAATTATCAGGATAATGAGGAGATACCCTTGCGCTGCGGAGATTTTATGATCCGACATCACAATTCTTGGGACGAAAATAAAGTTCGTCAATACTTTGACGAGGATGATTCTGCCAACATATTGCATGTACCGATATCCGATGTACGTCGTGATACTTTACTCTGGGGTTTTCATGATACTAACATATATATCGTACGCTCTGGCTACCTATTCCTACGTAGGCCCCCACGGCCCCTTGAGCGTCCGTGCCCACTCTGGAAGATCATTGCTAAATCTAATACACTTCCGAAGGTTCACACCTTTGGGTGGCGGGTAGGACGGGGTGCATTACCCACTGGTGACCGGCTTGCGGCTCTTGGAATGGGCACTGGCATGTGCCCGTTCTATCCCTCGATTCTTGAAACTGCGACTCATGCTTTTCGGGACTGTCCGGGCGCTGCCGAGGTGCTCGGCCTTGTCGGCTTCCTCGGTGCATTTCGCGACAGTACGGCCACCTCGGTTCCCCTCTGGCTCGAACAGGGAGCTATGCTTCTCTCTCGCGCACAATTTGATCTCCTCCTGACTACCTTGTGGAATCTTTGGAACAGGAGGAATGATTGGGTCCATTCTCAGCGATTACAACCCCCTTGGCTTACTCTGATGAACTCCCAGGAACTACTTTGCGACTACATCTCGGCCAACTCAGACGATACCACGATGCGGCAGTAGACGGAGCCAACACTTTCCCAACCTGTATGGAGACCGCCACTGGCTGGGACGATCAAAATCAATGTCGATGGCGCTTTCAACTCAGCTACGGGATCCGCTGGCATTGGCATAGTGGCTCGTGACGCCACTGGTGCTATTTTGCTCGGAAGGGCTATTTACTTGGACACTACCGCAGATTCTCCATCAGCGGAACTTCACGCTATGACCGATGGAGTCAAACTCGGTGCAGATGCTGGATGGAAAGGGTTTCTTCTTGAGTCGGATGCGGCCCTGTTGGTCAATCGGCTGCGTCACGCCGGCGAGGATGCCTCCACCCTTCAGCGACAGATTCAAACCACTAGATCTTTCCTTGATACTGTACCTGGTTTATGTTTACTTTATGTACCGCGCACAGCTAATGTTTTAGCTCACTATGTAGCAAATTGGGCCCTTCATTCTAAATCCTCTTTGTATTTTGGGCCGGGCTTGCCTGATGCTTTGCGAACATTTGTACCGGTTGTTCACCAACCACCATGATTTATAATATATTTTGGGCACTCTTTTCCGCTCTTAGGACCCTTGCTGGGCCAGCCCAGTAAGGATTAGTGGGGTTTTTAATGAGGCCCTTTCCTCAACAAAAAAAATTCAAACGGGTCCATTGAAAGGCCCATTTAGACCTGCTCGTCCGAAACCTCTACAAAAAGGACCGCAAAAATGTTTTACTCAAATATTAGGAGTTCATGTAATTGATTAGGAGCTTTTCAACACAATTATATTGCAAAACCTCAATTTCTGTAATTTTTACTCATTTAAAATTCCAACGGGTCCATTGAAAGGCCCATTTCGACCCGCTTGTCCGAAACCTCTACAAAAAGGACTGCAAAACAAGTTTTAATCAAATATTAGGAGTTCATGTAATTGATTAGGAGCATTTCAACACAATTATATTGCAAAACCGCAATTTCTGTACTTTTTACTCAGTTAAAATTCCAACGGGTCCATTGAAAGGCCCATTTAGACCTGCTCGTCCGAAACCTCTACAAAAAGGACGACAAAACAAGTTTTAATCAAATATTAGGAGTTCAAATAATTGATTAGGAGCTTTTCAACACAATTATATTGGAAAACCTAAATTTATGAACTTTTTACTCAGTTAAATTCCAACGGGTCCATTGAAAGGCCCATTTCGACTCGATCGTCCGAAAACTCTACAAAAAGGACTGCAAAACAAGTTTTAATCAAAATTTAGGAGTTCATGTAATTGATTAGGAGCTTTTCAATACAATTATATTGCAAAACCTCAATTTCTGTACTTTTTACTCAGTTAAAATTCCAACGGGTCCATTGAAAGGCCCATTTAGACCTGCTCGTCCGTAACCTCTACAAAAAGGACCGCAAAAATGTTTTATTCAAATATTAGGAGTTGAAATAATTGATTAGGAGCTTTTAAACTCAATTATATTGCAAAACCTCAATTTCTGTACTTTTTACTCATTTAAAATTCCAACGGGTCCATTGAAAGGCCCATTTCGACCCGCTCGTCCGAAACCTCTACAAAAGGGCTGCAAAACAAGTTTTAATCAAATTTTAGGAATTCATGTTATTGATTTGGAGCTTTTCAACACAATTACATTGCAAAACCGCAATTTCTGTACTTTTTACTCAGTTAAAATTCCAACGGGTCCATTGAAAGGCCCATTTCGACCCGCTCGTCCGAAACCTCTACAAAAAGGACTTCAAAACAAGTTTTAATCAAATTTTAGGAGTTCATGTAATTGATTAGGAGCTTTTCAACACAATTATATTGCAAAACCTCAATTTATGTACATTTTACTCAGTTAAAATTCCAACGGGTCCATTGAAAGGCCCATTTCGACCCGCTCGTCCGAAACCTCTACAAAAAGGACTGCAAAACAAGTTTTAATCAAATTTTAGGACTTCATGTAATTGATTAGAAGCTTTTCAACACAATTATATTGCAAAACCGCAATTTCTGTACTTTTTACTCAGTTAAAATTCCAACGGGTCCATTAAAAGGCCCATTTAGACCTGCTCGTTTGAAACCTCTACAAAAAGGACAGCAAAACAAGTTTTAATCAAATATTAGGAGTTCAAATAATTAATTAGGAGCTTTTAAACACAATTATATTGCAAAACCGCAATTTCTGTACTTTTTACTCAGTTAAAATTCCAACGGGTCCATTGAAAGGCCCATTTAGACCTGCTCGTCCGAAACCTCTACAAAAAGGACCGCAAAACAAGTTTTAATCAAATTTTAGGAGTTCAAATAATTGATTAGGAGCTTTTCAACACAATTATATTGCAAAACCTTAATTTCTGTACTTTTTACTCAGTTAAAATTCCAACAGGTCCATTGAAAGGCCCATTTCGACCTGCTCGTCTGAAACCTCAACAAAAAGGACCGCAAAAATGTTTTATTCAAATATTAGGAGTTCAAATAATTGATTAGGAGCTTTTCAACACAATTATATTGCAAAACCTCAATTTCTGTACTTTTTACTCATTTAAAATTCCAACAGGTCCATTGAAAGGCCCATTTCGACCCGCTCGTCCGAAACCTCTACAAAAAGGACTGCAAAACAAGTTTAATCAAATTTTAGGAGTTCATGTAATTGATTAGGAGGTTTTCAACACAATTTTATTGCAAAACCTCAATTTTTGTACTTTTTACTCAGTTAAAATTCCAACGAGTCCATTGAAAGGCCCATTTCGACCCGCTCGTCCGAAACCTCTACAAAAGGGCTGCAAAACAAGTTTTAATCAAATTTTAGGAATTCATGTAATTGATTTGGAGCTTTTCAACACAATTACATTGCAAAACCGCAATTTCTGTACTTTTTACTCAGTTAAAATTCCAACGGGTCCATTGAAAGGCCCATTTAGACCTGCTCGTCCGAAACCTCTATAAAAAGGACCGCAAAACAAGTTTTAATAAAATATTAGGAGTTCAAATAATTGATTAGGAGCTTTTCAACACAATTATATTGCAAAAACCTCAATTTCTGTAATTTTTACTCAGTTAAAATTCCAACGGATCCATTGAAAGGCCCATTTCGACCCGCTCGTCTGAAACCTCTACAAAAAGGACTGCAAAACATGTTTTAATCAAATTTTAGGAGTTCATGTAATTGATTAGGAGCTTTTCAACACAATTATATTGCAAAACCTCAATTTCTGTACTTTTTACTTAGTTAAAATTCCAACGGGTCCATTGAAAGGCCCATTTAGACCTCCTCGTCCGAAACCTCTACAAAAAGGACCGCAAAAATGTTTTATTCAAATATTAGGAGTTCAAATAATTGATTAGGAGCTTTTCAACACAATTATATTGCAAAACTGCAATTTATGTAGTTTTACTCAGTTAAAATTCCAACGGGTCCATTGAAAGGCCCATTTCGACCCGCTCGTCCGAAACATCTACAAAAAGTACCGCAAAACAAGTTTTTATCAAATTTTAAGAGTTCATGTAATTGATTAGGAGCTTTTCAACACAATTATATTCCAAAACCTCAATTTCTGTACTTTTTACTCATTTAAAATTCCAACGGGTCCATTGAAAGACCCATTTCGACCCGCTCGTCCGAAACCTCTACAAAAAGGAATGCAAAACAAGTTTTAATCAAATTTTAGGAGTTCATGTAATTGATTAGGAGCTTTTCAACACAATTATATTGCAAAAACTCAATTTTTATTTTTACTCAGTTAAAATTCCAACGGGTCCATTGAAAGGCCCATTTCGACCCGCTCGTCCGAAACCTCTACAAAAGGGCTGCAAAACAAGTTTTAATCAAATTTTAGGAATTCATGTAATTTATTAGGAGCTTTTCAACACAATTATATTGCAAAACCACAATTTCTGTACTTTTTACTTAGTTAAAATTCTAACGGGTCCATTGAAAGGCCCATTTAGACTTGCTCGTCCGAAACCTATACAAAAACGACCGCAAAACAAGTTTTAATCAAATTTTAGGAGTTCAAATAATTGATTAGGAGTTTTTCAAAACAATTATATTGCAAAACCGCAATTTCTGTACTTTTTACTCAGTTAAAATTCCAACGCGTCCATTGAAAGGCTCATTTCGACCCGCTCGTCCGAAACCTCTACAAAAAGGACTGCAAAACATGTTTTAATCAAATTTTAGGAGTTCATGTAATTGATTAGGAGCTTTTCAACACAATTATATTGCAAAACCGCAATTTCTGTACTGTTTACTCAGTTAAAATTCCAACGGGTCCATTGAAAGGCCCATTTCGACTCGCTCGTCCGAAACCTCTACAAAAAGGACTACAAAACAAGTTTTAATCAAATTTTAGGAATTCATGTAATTGATTAGGAGCTTTTCCACACAATTATATTGCAAAACCGCAATTTCTGTACTTTTTACTCAGTTAAAATTCCAACGGGTCAATTGAAAGGCCCATTTCGACCCGCTCGTTTGAAACCTATACAAAAAGTACTGCAAAACATGTTTTAATCAAATTTTAGGAGTTCATGTAATTTATTAGGAGCTCTTCAACACAATTATATTGCAAAACCTCAATTTCTGTACTTTTTACTTAGTTAAAATTCCAACAGGTACATTGAAAGGCCCATTTAGACCTGCTTGTCCGAAACCTCTACAAGAAGGACCGCAAAAATATTTTATTCAAATATTAGGAGTTAAAATAATAGATTAGGAGCTTTTCAAAACAATTATATTGCAAAACTTCAATTTCTGTACTTTTTACTCAGTTAAAATTCCAACGGGTCCATTGAAAGGCCCATTTCGACCCGCTCGTCCGAAACCTCTACAAAAAGGACTACAAAACAAGTTTTAATCAAATTTTAGGAGTTCATGTAATTGATTAGGAGCTTTTCAACACAATTATATTGCAAAACCTCAATTTATGTACTTTTCACTCAGTTAAAATTCCAACAGGTCCATTGAAAGGCCCATTTCGACCCGCTCCTCCGAAACCTCTACAAAAAGGACTGCAAAACAAGTTTTAATCAAAGTTTAGGAATTCATGTAATTGATTAGGAGCTTTTCAACACAATTATATTGCAAAGCCACAATTTCTTTACTTTTTACTCAGTTAAAATTTCAACGGGTCCATTGAAAGGCCCATTTAGACCTGCTCGTCCGAAATCTCTACAAAAAAGGCCGCAAAACAGGTTTTAATCAAATATTAGGAGTTAAAATAATTGATTAGGAGCTTTTCAACACAATTATATTGCAAAACCGCAATTTCTGTACTTTTTACTCAGTTAAAAATCCAACGGGTCCATTGAAAGGCCCATTTCGACCCGCTCGTCCGAAACCTCTACAAAAAGGACTGCAAAACAAGTTTTATTCAAATATTAGGAGTACAAATAATTTATTAGGAGCTTTTCAACTCAATTTTATTGCAAAACCTCAATTTCTGTACTTTTTACTCTTTTAAGATTCCAACGGGTCCATTGAAAGGCCCATTTCGACCCGCTCGTCCGAAACCTCTACAAAAAGGACTGCAAAACAAGTTATAATCAAATTTTAGGAATTCATGTAATTGATTAGGAACTTTTCAACACAATTATATTGAAAAACCGCAACTTTTGTACTTTTTACTCAGTTAAAATTCCAACGGGTCCATTGAAAGGCCTATTTAGACCTGCTCGTCCGAAACCTCTACAAAAAGGACCGCAAAACAAGTTTTAATTAAATATTAGGAGTTCAAATAATTGATTAGGATCTTTTCAACACAATTGTATTGCAAAACCACAATTTCTATACTTTTTACTTAGTTAAAATTCCAACGGGTCCATTGAAAGGCCCATTTCGACCCGCTCGTCCGAAACCTCTACAAAAAGGATGGCAAAACAAGTTTTAATCAAATTTTAGGAGTTCATGTAATTGATTATGAGCTTTTCAATACAATTATATTGCAAAACCTCAATTTCTGTACTTTTTACTCAGTTAAAATTCCAACGGGTCCATTGAAAGGCCCATTTAGACCTGCTCGTCCGAATGCTCTACAAAAAGGACCGCAAAAATGTTTTATTCTAATATTAGGAGTTCAAATAATTGATTAGGAGCTTTTCAACACAATTATATTGCAAAACCTCAATTTCTATACTTTTTACTCATTTAAAATTCCAACGGGTCCATTGAAAGGCCCATTTCGACCCGCTCGTCCGAAACCACTACAAAAAGGACTGCAAAACAAGTTTTAATCAAATTTTATGAGTTCATGTAATTGATTAGGAGCTTTTCAACACAATTATATTGCAAACCGCAATTTCTGTACTTTTTACTCTGTTAAAATTCCATCTCGTACTCCTCCTCCACCTAATCATATCAAAATTAATGTGGACGGAGCTTTTAACCCATCAACTCGTGCAGCAGCCGTAGGCGTTGTTGCTCGTGATTCTGCAGGAGCAGTCGTGGGTGGTCTTGCTTTCCCTCTTGGTAGCTGTCAGGACGCTATCACAAGTGAAGGGGAAAGCATCCTAGCTGGTCTCACCTTTGCACGATCTCAAGGATGGAATCGTATCTTGATCGAAACTGACTACGCTTCTCTCGCGAATAGGATCAACAATCCTGCTCAGGACCTCTCTACTATGGGGCCAACTATTCTTCGGATACAAGCTGCTCTTCCCGATTTTGACTTTATTTCCGTTTCTTTTGTACGTCGTGAGGCAAATATTATAGCCCATACTTTGGCTACCTTTTCCCTGAATTCTATGACCTCTACGTCATTTGAATCGGATATCCCACATTGTATACAACATCTTGTAACAAATATTCATTGATTAATAATATTTGGGCACTCTTTTCCCCTTTTTAGGGTCCTCTAGCTTCGCTTGAAGGACAGTAGTAGGGGTTTTTAATGAGGCCTTTTCTTCAAAAAAAAATTCCAACGGGTCCATTGAAAGGCCCATTTAGACCTGCTCGTCCGAAATCTCTACAAAAAATACCGCAAAACAGGTTTTAATCAAATATTAGGAGTTAAAATAATTGATTAGGAGATTTTCAACACAATTATATTATAAAACCGCAATTTCTGTACTTTTTACTCAATTAAAAATCCAACGGGTCCATTGAAAGTCCCATTTCGACCTGCTCGTCTGAAACCTCTACAAAAAGGATTGCAAAACAAGTTTTATTCAAATATTAGGAGTACAAATAATTTATTAGGAGCTTTTCAACACAATTATATTGCAAAACCTCAATTTCTGTACTTTTTACTCATTTAAAATTCCAACGGGTCCATTGAAAGGCCCATTTCGACCCGCTCGTCCGAAACATCTACAAAAAGGACTGCAAAACAAGTTATAATCAAATTTAGGAATTCATGTAATTGATTAGGAACTTTTCAACACAATTATATTGAAAAACCGCAATTTCTGTACTTTTTACTCAGTTAAAATTCCAACGGGTCCATTGAAAGGCCCATTTAGACCTGCTCGTCCGAAACCTCTACAAAAAGGACCACAAAACAAGTTTTAATTAAATATTAGGAGTTCAAATAATTGATTAGGAGCTTTTCAACACAATTGTATTGCAAAACCGCAATTTCTATACCTTTTACTCAGTTAAAATTCCAACGGGTCCATTGAAAGGCCCATTTCGACCCGCTCGTCTGAAACCTCTAAAAAGGACTGCAAAACAAGTTTTAATCAAATTTTAGGAGTTCATGTAATTGATTATGAGCTTTTCAACACAATTATATTGCAAAACCTCAATTTCTGTACTTTTTACTCAGTTAAAATTCCAACGGGTCTATTGAAAGGCCCATTTAGACCTGCTCGTCCGAATGCTCTACAAAAAGGACGGCAAAAATGTTTTATTCTAATATTAGGAGTTCAAATAATTGATTAGGAGCTTTTCAACACAATTATATTGCAAAACCTCAATTTCTATACTTTTTACTCATTTAAAATTCCAACGGGTCCATTAAAAGGCCCATTTCGACCCGCTCGTCCGAAACCTCTACAAAAAGGACTGCAAAACAAGTTTTAATCAAATTTTATGAGTTCATGTAATTGATTAGGAGCTTTTCAACACAATTATATTGCAAACCACAATTTCTGTACTTTTTACTCAGTTAAAATTCCAACGGGCCCATTGAAAGGCCCATTTCGACCCGCTCGTCCGAAACCTCTACAAAAAGGATTGCAAAACAAGTTTTAATCAAATTCTAGGAGTTCATGTAATTGATTAGGAGCTTTTCAACACAATTATATTGCAAAACCGTAATTTCTGTACTTTTTACTCATTTAAAATTCCAACGGGTCCATTGAAAGGCCTATTTCGACCCGCTCGTTCGATACCTCTACAAAAAGGACTGCAAAACAAGTTTTATTCAAATATTAGGAGTTCAAATAATTTATTAGGAGCTTTTCAACACAATTATATTGCAAAACCTCAATTTCTGTACTATTTACTCATTTAAAATTCCAACGGGTCCATTGAAAGGCCCATTTCGACCCGCTCGTCCGAAACCTCTACAAAAAGGACTGCAAAACAAGTTATAATCAAATTTTAGGAATTCATGTAATTGATTAGGAACTTTTCAACACAATTATATTGAAAAACCGCAATTTCTGTACTTTTTACTCAGTTAAAATTCCAACGGGTACATTGAAAGACCCATTTAGACCTGCTCGTCCGAAACCTCTACAAAAAGGACAGCACAACAAGTTTTAATCAAATATTAGGAGTTCAAATAATTGATTAGGAGCTTTTAAACACAATTATATTGCAAAACCTCAATTTCTGTACTTTTTACTCAGTTAAAATTCCAACAGGTCCATTGAAAGGCCCATTTCGACCCGCTCGTCCGAAACCTCTACAAAAAGGACTGTAAAACAAGTTTTAATCAAAAGCTTAGGAGTTCATATAATTGATTAGGAGCTTTTCAACACAATTATATTTCAAAACCTCAATTTCTGTACTTTTTACTTAGTTAAAATTCCAACGGGTCCATTGAAAGGCCCATTTAGACCTGCTCGTCCGAAACCTCTACAAAAAGGACCGCAAAAATATTTTATTCAAATATTAGGAGTAATAATAATTGATTAGGAGCTTTTCAACACAATTATATTGCAAAACTTCAATTTCTGTACTTTTTACTCAGTTAAAATTCTAACGGGTCCATTGAAATGCCCATTTCGACCCGCTCGTCCGAAACCTCTACAAAAAAGAATTACAAAACAAGTTTTAATCAAATTTTAGGAGTTCATGTAATTGATTAGGAGCTTTTCAACACAATTATATTGCAAAACCTCAATTTCTGTACTTTTTACTCATTTAAAATTCCAACGGGTCCATTGAAAGGCCCATTTCGACCCGCTCTTTCGAAACCTCTACAAAAAGGACTGCAAAACAAGTTATAATCAAATTTTAGGAGTTTATGTAATTGATTAGGAGCTTTTCAATACAATTATATTGAAAAACCGCAATTTCTGTACTTTTTACTCAGTTAAAATTCCAACGGGTCCATTGAAAGGCCCATTTAGACCTACTCGTCCGAAACCTCTACAAAAAGGACCGCAAAACAAGTTTTAATCAAATATTAGGAGTTCAAATAATTGATTAGGAGCTTTTCAACACAATTATATTTCAAAACCGCAGTTTTTGTACTTTTTACTCAGTTAAAATTCCAACGGGTCCATTGAAAGGCCCATTTCGACCCGCTCGTCCGAAACCTCTACAAAAAGGACTGCAAAACAAGTTTTAATCAAATTTTAGGAGTTCATGTAATTGATTATGAGCTTTTCAACACAATTATATTGCAAAACCTCAATTTCTGTACTTTTTACTCAGTTAAAATTCTAACGGGTCCATTGAAAGGCCTATTAAGACTTGCTCGTCCGAAAACTCTACAAAAAGGACCGCAAAAATGTTTTATTCTAATATTAGGAGTTCAAATAATTGATTAGGAGCTTTTCAACACAATTATATTGCAAAACCTCAATTTCTGTACTTTTTACTCATTTAAAATTCCAACGGGTCCATTGAAAGGCCCATTTCGATCCGCTCGTCCGAAACCTCTACAAAAAGGACTGCAAAACAAGTTTTAATCAAATTTTAGGAGTTCATGTAATTGGTTAGGAGCTTTTCAACACAATTATATTGCAAAACCTCAATTTTTGTACTTTTTACTCAGTTAAAATTCCATTGGGTCCATTGAAAGGCCTATTTAGACCTGCTCGTCCGAAACCTCTAAAAAACGACCGCAAAAAGGTTTTATTCAAATATTAAGAGTTCAAATAATTGATTAGGAGATTTTCAACACAATTATATTGCAAAACCTCAATTTCTGTACTTTTTACTCATTTAAAATTCCAACGGCTCCATTGAAAGGCCCATTTCGACCCGCTCGTCCGAAACCTCTACAGAAAGGACTGTGAAACAAGTTTTAATCAAATTTTAGGAGTTCATGTAATTGATTAGGAGCTTTTCAACACAATTATATTGCAAAAACTCAATTTTTATTTTTACTCAGTTAAAATTCCAACGGGTCCATTGAAAGGCCCATTTCGACCCGCTCGTCCGAAACCTCTACAAAAGGGCTGCAAAACAAGTTTTAATCAAATTTTAGGAATTCATGTAATTTATTAGGAGCTTTTCAACACAATTATATTGCAAAACCACAATTTCTGTACTTTTTACTTAGTTAAAATTCTAACGGGTCCATTGAAAGGCCCATTTAGACTTGCTCGTCCGAAACCTATACAAAAACGACCGCAAAACAAGTTTTAATCAAATTTTAGGAGTTCAAATAATTGATTAGGAGTTTTTCAAAACAATTATATTGCAAAACCGCAATTTCTGTACTTTTTACTCAGTTAAAATTCCAACGCGTCCATTGAAAGGCTCATTTCGACCCGCTCGTCCGAAACCTCTACAAAAAGGACTGCAAAACATGTTTTAATCAAATTTTAGGAGTTCATGTAATTGATTAGGAGCTTTTCAACACAATTATATTGCAAAACCGCAATTTCTGTACTGTTTACTCAGTTAAAATTCCAACGGGTCCATTGAAAGGCCCATTTCGACTCGCTCGTCCGAAACCTCTACAAAAAGGACTACAAAACAAGTTTTAATCAAATTTTAGGAATTCATGTAATTGATTAGGAGCTTTTCCACACAATTATATTGCAAAACCGCAATTTCTGTACTTTTTACTCAGTTAAAATTCCAACGGGTCAATTGAAAGGCCCATTTCGACCCGCTCGTTTGAAACCTATACAAAAAGTACTGCAAAACATGTTTTAATCAAATTTTAGGAGTTCATGTAATTTATTAGGAGCTCTTCAACACAATTATATTGCAAAACCTCAATTTCTGTACTTTTTACTTAGTTAAAATTCCAACAGGTACATTGAAAGGCCCATTTAGACCTGCTTGTCCGAAACCTCTACAAGAAGGACCGCAAAAATATTTTATTCAAATATTAGGAGTTAAAATAATAGATTAGGAGCTTTTCAAAACAATTATATTGCAAAACTTCAATTTCTGTACTTTTTACTCAGTTAAAATTCCAACGGGTCCATTGAAAGGCCCATTTCGACCCGCTCGTCCGAAACCTCTACAAAAAGGACTACAAAACAAGTTTTAATCAAATTTTAGGAGTTCATGTAATTGATTAGGAGCTTTTCAACACAATTATATTGCAAAACCTCAATTTATGTACTTTTCACTCAGTTAAAATTCCAACAGGTCCATTGAAAGGCCCATTTCGACCCGCTCCTCCGAAACCTCTACAAAAAGGACTGCAAAACAAGTTTTAATCAAAGTTTAGGAATTCATGTAATTGATTAGGAGCTTTTCAACACAATTATATTGCAAAGCCACAATTTCTTTACTTTTTACTCAGTTAAAATTTCAACGGGTCCATTGAAAGGCCCATTTAGACCTGCTCGTCCGAAATCTCTACAAAAAAGGCCGCAAAACAGGTTTTAATCAAATATTAGGAGTTAAAATAATTGATTAGGAGCTTTTCAACACAATTATATTGCAAAACCGCAATTTCTGTACTTTTTACTCAGTTAAAAATCCAACGGGTCCATTGAAAGGCCCATTTCGACCCGCTCGTCCGAAACCTCTACAAAAAGGACTGCAAAACAAGTTTTATTCAAATATTAGGAGTACAAATAATTTATTAGGAGCTTTTCAACTCAATTTTATTGCAAAACCTCAATTTCTGTACTTTTTACTCTTTTAAGATTCCAACGGGTCCATTGAAAGGCCCATTTCGACCCGCTCGTCCGAAACCTCTACAAAAAGGACTGCAAAACAAGTTATAATCAAATTTTAGGAATTCATGTAATTGATTAGGAACTTTTCAACACAATTATATTGAAAAACCGCAACTTTTGTACTTTTTACTCAGTTAAAATTCCAACGGGTCCATTGAAAGGCCTATTTAGACCTGCTCGTCCGAAACCTCTACAAAAAGGACCGCAAAACAAGTTTTAATTAAATATTAGGAGTTCAAATAATTGATTAGGATCTTTTCAACACAATTGTATTGCAAAACCACAATTTCTATACTTTTTACTTAGTTAAAATTCCAACGGGTCCATTGAAAGGCCCATTTCGACCCGCTCGTCCGAAACCTCTACAAAAAGGATGGCAAAACAAGTTTTAATCAAATTTTAGGAGTTCATGTAATTGATTATGAGCTTTTCAATACAATTATATTGCAAAACCTCAATTTCTGTACTTTTTACTCAGTTAAAATTCCAACGGGTCCATTGAAAGGCCCATTTAGACCTGCTCGTCCGAATGCTCTACAAAAAGGACCGCAAAAATGTTTTATTCTAATATTAGGAGTTCAAATAATTGATTAGGAGCTTTTCAACACAATTATATTGCAAAACCTCAATTTCTATACTTTTTACTCATTTAAAATTCCAACGGGTCCATTGAAAGGCCCATTTCGACCCGCTCGTCCGAAACCACTACAAAAAGGACTGCAAAACAAGTTTTAATCAAATTTTATGAGTTCATGTAATTGATTAGGAGCTTTTCAACACAATTATATTGCAAACCGCAATTTCTGTACTTTTTACTCTGTTAAAATTCCATCTCGTACTCCTCCTCCACCTAATCATATCAAAATTAATGTGGACGGAGCTTTTAACCCATCAACTCGTGCAGCAGCCGTAGGCGTTGTTGCTCGTGATTCTGCAGGAGCAGTCGTGGGTGGTCTTGCTTTCCCTCTTGGTAGCTGTCAGGACGCTATCACAAGTGAAGGGGAAAGCATCCTAGCTGGTCTCACCTTTGCACGATCTCAAGGATGGAATCGTATCTTGATCGAAACTGACTACGCTTCTCTCGCGAATAGGATCAACAATCCTGCTCAGGACCTCTCTACTATGGGGCCAACTATTCTTCGGATACAAGCTGCTCTTCCCGATTTTGACTTTATTTCCGTTTCTTTTGTACGTCGTGAGGCAAATATTATAGCCCATACTTTGGCTACCTTTTCCCTGAATTCTATGACCTCTACGTCATTTGAATCGGATATCCCACATTGTATACAACATCTTGTAACAAATATTCATTGATTAATAATATTTGGGCACTCTTTTCCCCTTTTTAGGGTCCTCTAGCTTCGCTTGAAGGACAGTAGTAGGGGTTTTTAATGAGGCCTTTTCTTCAAAAAAAAATTCCAACGGGTCCATTGAAAGGCCCATTTAGACCTGCTCGTCCGAAATCTCTACAAAAAATACCGCAAAACAGGTTTTAATCAAATATTAGGAGTTAAAATAATTGATTAGGAGATTTTCAACACAATTATATTATAAAACCGCAATTTCTGTACTTTTTACTCAATTAAAAATCCAACGGGTCCATTGAAAGTCCCATTTCGACCTGCTCGTCTGAAACCTCTACAAAAAGGATTGCAAAACAAGTTTTATTCAAATATTAGGAGTACAAATAATTTATTAGGAGCTTTTCAACACAATTATATTGCAAAACCTCAATTTCTGTACTTTTTACTCATTTAAAATTCCAACGGGTCCATTGAAAGGCCCATTTCGACCCGCTCGTCCGAAACATCTACAAAAAGGACTGCAAAACAAGTTATAATCAAATTTAGGAATTCATGTAATTGATTAGGAACTTTTCAACACAATTATATTGAAAAACCGCAATTTCTGTACTTTTTACTCAGTTAAAATTCCAACGGGTCCATTGAAAGGCCCATTTAGACCTGCTCGTCCGAAACCTCTACAAAAAGGACCACAAAACAAGTTTTAATTAAATATTAGGAGTTCAAATAATTGATTAGGAGCTTTTCAACACAATTGTATTGCAAAACCGCAATTTCTATACCTTTTACTCAGTTAAAATTCCAACGGGTCCATTGAAAGGCCCATTTCGACCCGCTCGTCTGAAACCTCTAAAAAGGACTGCAAAACAAGTTTTAATCAAATTTTAGGAGTTCATGTAATTGATTATGAGCTTTTCAACACAATTATATTGCAAAACCTCAATTTCTGTACTTTTTACTCAGTTAAAATTCCAACGGGTCTATTGAAAGGCCCATTTAGACCTGCTCGTCCGAATGCTCTACAAAAAGGACGGCAAAAATGTTTTATTCTAATATTAGGAGTTCAAATAATTGATTAGGAGCTTTTCAACACAATTATATTGCAAAACCTCAATTTCTATACTTTTTACTCATTTAAAATTCCAACGGGTCCATTAAAAGGCCCATTTCGACCCGCTCGTCCGAAACCTCTACAAAAAGGACTGCAAAACAAGTTTTAATCAAATTTTATGAGTTCATGTAATTGATTAGGAGCTTTTCAACACAATTATATTGCAAACCACAATTTCTGTACTTTTTACTCAGTTAAAATTCCAACGGGCCCATTGAAAGGCCCATTTCGACCCGCTCGTCCGAAACCTCTACAAAAAGGATTGCAAAACAAGTTTTAATCAAATTCTAGGAGTTCATGTAATTGATTAGGAGCTTTTCAACACAATTATATTGCAAAACCGTAATTTCTGTACTTTTTACTCATTTAAAATTCCAACGGGTCCATTGAAAGGCCTATTTCGACCCGCTCGTTCGATACCTCTACAAAAAGGACTGCAAAACAAGTTTTATTCAAATATTAGGAGTTCAAATAATTTATTAGGAGCTTTTCAACACAATTATATTGCAAAACCTCAATTTCTGTACTATTTACTCATTTAAAATTCCAACGGGTCCATTGAAAGGCCCATTTCGACCCGCTCGTCCGAAACCTCTACAAAAAGGACTGCAAAACAAGTTATAATCAAATTTTAGGAATTCATGTAATTGATTAGGAACTTTTCAACACAATTATATTGAAAAACCGCAATTTCTGTACTTTTTACTCAGTTAAAATTCCAACGGGTACATTGAAAGACCCATTTAGACCTGCTCGTCCGAAACCTCTACAAAAAGGACAGCACAACAAGTTTTAATCAAATATTAGGAGTTCAAATAATTGATTAGGAGCTTTTAAACACAATTATATTGCAAAACCTCAATTTCTGTACTTTTTACTCAGTTAAAATTCCAACAGGTCCATTGAAAGGCCCATTTCGACCCGCTCGTCCGAAACCTCTACAAAAAGGACTGTTAAAACAAGTTTTAATCAAAAGCTTAGGAGTTCATATAATTGATTAGGAGCTTTTCAACACAATTATATTTCAAAACCTCAATTTCTGTACTTTTTACTTAGTTAAAATTCCAACGGGTCCATTGAAAGGCCCATTTAGACCCTGCTCGTCCGAAACCTCTACAAAAAGGACCGCAAAAATATTTTATTCAAATATTAGGAGTAATAATAATTGATTAGGAGCTTTTCAACACAATTATATTGCAAAACTTCAATTTCTGTACTTTTTACTCAGTTAAAATTCTAACGGGTCCATTGAAATGCCCATTTCGACCCGCTCGTCCGAAACCTCTACAAAAAAGAATTACAAAACAAGTTTTAATCAAATTTTAGGAGTTCATGTAATTGATTAGGAGCTTTTCAACACAATTATATTGCAAAACCTCAATTTCTGTACTTTTTACTCATTTAAAATTCCAACGGGTCCATTGAAAGGCCATTTCGACCCGCTCTTTCGAAACCTCTACAAAAAGGACTGCAAAACAAGTTATAATCAAATTTTAGGAGTTTATGTAATTGATTAGGGAGCTTTTCAATACAATTATATTGAAAAACCGCAATTTCTGTACTTTTACTCAGTTAAAATTCCAACGGGTCCATTGAAAGGCCCATTTAGACCTACTCGTCCGAAACCTCTACAAAAAGGACCGCAAAACAAGTTTTAATCAAATATTAGGAGTTCAAATAATTGATTAGGAGCTTTTCAACACAATTATATTTCAAAACCGCAGTTTTTGTACTTTTTACTCAGTTAAAATTCCAACGGGTCCATTGAAAGGCCCATTTCGACCCGCTCGTCCGAACCTCTACAAAAAGGACTGCAAAACAAGTTTTAATCAAATTTTAGGAGTTCATGTAATTGATTATGAGCTTTTCAACACAATTATATTGCAAAACCTCAATTTCTGTACTTTTTACTCAGTTAAAATTCTAACGGGTCCATTGAAAGGCCTATTAAGACTTGCTCGTCCGAAAACTCTACAAAAAGGACCGCAAAAATGTTTTATTCTAATATTAGGAGTTCAAATAATTGATTAGGAGCTTTTCAACACAATTATATTGCAAAACCTCAATTTCTGTACTTTTTACTCATTTAAAATTCCAACGGGTCCATTGAAAGGCCCATTTCGATCCGCTCGTCCGAAACCTCTACAAAAAGGACTGCAAAACAAGTTTTAATCAAATTTTAGGAGTTCATGTAATTGGTTAGGAGCTTTTTCAACACAATTATATTGCAAAACCTCAATTTTCTGTACTTTTTACTCAGTTAAAATTCCATTGGGTCCATTGAAAGGCCTATTTAGACCTGCTCGTCCGAAACCTCTAAAAAAACGACCGCAAAAAGGTTTTATTCAAATATTAAGAGTTCAAATAATTGATTAGGAGATTTTCAACACAATTATATTGCAAAACCTCAATTTCTGTACTTTTTACTCATTTAAACTTCCAACGGCTCCATTGAAGGCCCCATTTCGACCCGCTCGTCCGAAACCTCTACAGAAGGACTGTGAAACAAGTTTAATCAAATTTTAGGAGTTCATGTAATTGATTAGGAGCTTTTTCAACACAATTATATTGCAAAACCTCAATTTCTATACTTTTTACTTAGTTAAAATTCCAACGGGTCCATGAAAGGCCCATTAGACCTGCTCGTCCGAAACCTCTACAAAAAGGACCGCAAAATCTTTATTCAAATATTAGGGAGTTAAAATAATTGATTAGGAGCTTTTCAACACAATTATATTGCAAAACTTCAATTTCCTGTACTTTTTACACAGTTAAAATTCTAAAGGGTCCATTCAAATGCCCATTTGGACCCGCTCGTCCGAAACCT